>PVKS010002855.1:0-111955 GCA_004027875.1 Aplodontia rufa | reverse complement strand
GTAAAGCATGGACATATAAAAAGAGAAGTAGAGCTTGGATAAAGAAAGACCGTTCTGGGTCTGGGGCCTGTGGTTTTTCTCATCCCCAGACCGTCCCTCAGGTCAGAACCCGGCTGGACCAGGACAAGACTCAATTTTATTTAGTTTTTCATGTGGCTTTCATCGCTCCAACACTTCATTATGTGTGTGGTGCTGGGCCCCGAACCCCCTTGTGCTACAACTGCTGAGCCACTGCTCCAGCCCCCTTTTCTTTGCATCTACTTCGAATTAGTACATGACAGTTTCTTCTTACGCATTCCTGTCTTCCTTCAGCAACGACCCATATGAAGCCCTTCAAATTTCTCCCATGAGGTTGGTCTTTTTTCTTCAGTTCCTCTCAAGATTTATGCACACAGGTTGACAAGGTGTGGTCACAGGCACTTGCTGATGTGTTTCTCCATTTATTAATTTATTCAAATAAATTTATGGAGTCTGGAGGCTGGAGTGGTGGCTCAGTGGCACAGGGCATGCCTGGCATGTGCGATGACCCAGGTTTGAATCCCAGCACCACATGCACAACTGAGTTTCAGAGAAAGAAAAATCAGATGAAAAAAAATAAATAAAATTTATTTTCTCTCTCCCTGAAAAAAATTTGCAGAGCCTGTGATTCAGAAGCACTGCACTGGGCACAACTGATATGAAACCTGTGGACAAGGACAGCACAGTGCAAAAAGGAAAAAACAAAAACCAGAAGGAAAAATAAATACAGTTGATCCTCTCTCTCTCTCTCTCTCCAAAAAAAAAAAGAATGCAGGGTGTGCTTTGAACAATACATCCAGTAGTTTGAAGATGTCCTCACAGAAGGTTCTCCAAAGCTCCATCTCAGAATGGCACTCGACAATGAATTTGATCACCTCAAACCTGAACCTCCAAATAAAAATGATTGATTTTCTTGATTTTTTTTTTGCACAGTCTCTCTCTAGGCACATAGGGAAGACCCCATGGAACCACAAAACATCACATGGGTGTCAGAGTTTGTCCTTTTAGGATTCTCACAAACCCAGGAGCTCCAGAAATTCCTGTTCCTGGTGTTCCTATTTGTCTACATCATCACCATTGTGGGAAACCTCCTTATCACGGTGACAGTGACTATTGACCCCCGACTTCACATACCTATGTATTTTCTGCTCCGAAACCTGGCTGTCATAGACCTCTGCTTTTCCACAGTCACCTGCCCAAAGATGCTGGTGGACTTCCTTCATGAGACCAAGACCATCTCCTACCAGGGATGCATGGCCCAGATCTTCTTCTTCCACCTCTTGGGAGGTGGGACAGTCTTCTTTCTCTCAGTGATGGCCTTTGACCGCTACATAGCCATCTCCCGGCCTCTCCACTACACCACCATCATGAACACTCGAATGTGTGTGGGGCTGGTGGTGGGTGCCTGGGCGGGGGGCTTTGTCCACTCCATTGTCCAGCTGGTCCTGATGCTCCCACTGCCTTACTGTGGCCCCAATGTCCTAGATAACTTCTACTGTGATGTCCCCCAAGTATTGAGACTTGCCTGCATGGACACATCTCTCCTGGAGCTCCTCATGATCTCCAGTAGTGGGATGCTGGTTCTCATCTGGTTCATCCTCCTCCTCATCTCCTACACTGCCATCCTGGTGATGCTAAGGTCCCATTCAGGGCAGGCGAGGAGGAAGGTGGCTTCCACCTGCACCACCCACATCATCGTGGTTTCTATGATCTTCATTCCTTGTATCTATATCTACTCCAGACCCTTCACTTCCTTCCCTTTGGACAAGGCTGTGTCCATCAGCTACACGGTCATGACCCCCATGCTCAACCCCATGATCTACACCCTGAGGAACCAGGAGATGCAGGCAGCCATGAAGAGACTAGGCAAACACCTAGCTGTTTGCAACAAGGAGTGAAATTTAAAAAGGTTGACTTCCAAGATGAATCTTCTTTCTCACCTCATGCTATCTCATATTAAAAATGAAGGCAAGTCTTTATAAAATACAACAAATCAGATTACACTACTATTTCTTAAGGACTTCCACCTGTGCTGTGAACCACATCAAGTACTTTCACACTTTTATCTCATTTTTTTCTCATAAAATTGATAGTAGATATATTGTTATTATGTTAAACTTTTACAAATGAGAAATTAAATCATGAGCTGCTCTAAGGTGAGCAGCAGGTGTGAAGGGAAAAAACTTTGTTTCTCTGACTTCTAGTTTAGGAACTGAAGATATGGATGGTATTTGAAACAGATTCTTTCACAACCACAGAGTAAACCTAGAGAGTCCTCATCTATAGATGAATGTCAGTGATGAATAACCAAATGCTTCTCTTAACTCCAGGACAGTCACTTTCTTTTCTGCTTTTTGCCTCCCCACCTCATTCCCCACTGTATCATTTAGGCAGTGGTCTGACTTTTATCATTTTCCAAGTAATTCCTGTAATGACATTTTCCCATTGCATTTGTTCCTTGTCTGCTAAATATTTCCTGGATAGTCTTCAAAACATGGTACTTACCTGCTATGGTTTGAATGTTTTCTCCCAAATTTTATGAGTTAGGAACTAATCTCCAAATTCAAATGTTGATGGTATTTGGGTGAGGAGCTTTTGGGGAGTACTGAGGGTCAGATGAAGTCTTGAGGGTGTGAAATCCTCATGGTGGCCTCAGTGACTTTAGAAGACCAGGAAGAGTGACTTGAGTTATCATGCTCGTATGTTTCTCCATGTGATGCCCTCTGCCATGTCATCACACAGCCAGGAAGCCCTCATACAATGCTGGCACCTTGATATCAAAATTCCCAGCCTCCTTAAAAATGAGGAATAAATCTTTTTCTTTATAATTAACTCAGTCTGTGATGTTTTGTAATAGCAGCAGAAAATGGGTTTCACACAATTGGCCAATAAGACAATATTTAGTACCGGGGTCTTTTGGAAGAGATTAGGTCATGAGGGCACTTTTCTTTTGAATGGAATTGATTCTCTCTCTCTCTCTCTCTCTCTCTCTCTCTTTTTCCATGTGAGAACACAGCATTTCTTCCCTTCAGAAGATGTAGAAACAAGGTCCCTTCTTGAAAGCAGAGAACAGTGTCCTCACCAGAAAACAAAATTTATCAAGATATTGATCTCAAAGTTCTCAGCCTCCAGAGACTGTAAGAAAATAAATTCTGTTCTTTATAAATTACCAAGTCTCAGGTATTTTTTCGAGGAGTATAATAGACCAAAACATTATCCAACATAATTTTTCCATCATTTGTATGAGCTGAGAGGAGGATGGCAGAATATGATTGGGGAAGAAAGGCCAAAAGGGTAGGACCACGCCTATTAAAGTTCAAAATTGGGGATAGTGAGCTCAGTTCAAAGGTTGAACCCCATGTGTGTTTTGCCTTTCTTCTGGATTACCCAAACTGGAATGAGATCTCATTGAGAAGAGGGGACACGCTGCTTTAGTCAGTTTTGTGTTGGTATGACCAAAATATCTAAAGAGAATAATTTAAAGGAGGGAGAGTTGATTTTGGCTCATGCGTTCCAAGGTTCAGCCCATGGTGGGCAGATTTCATAACTCTGGGCCAGAGGTAAAGCAGAATATAGAAGGGCATGGCAGAGAAAATCTGTTCAGGACATGGCAATCAGGAAGGAGGCAAAGGGAGAGATGGAGAGAGACAGAGAGAGAGAGAGAGAGAGAGAGAGAGAGGGCTTTGCTCACTATGGACAAAATATCCCCCTGAAAGTGACCTACTTCCTCCAGCCATATGCTAGTGACCTAAAGTCACCACTCAGTTAATCTACATCAGGGAATGATGCAGTGATTGATTTAAGGCTTTCATTAATCCTACGGTTTTACCTCTACTCTTTCTTGCATTGTCTCACAAATAAGACTTGAGACACCTCCTACATAAACCCTAGCATTCCACCATGGCTCCCCAAAGCTCATGCTTATCTCACGATGCATACTACATTTAGTCCATTTACGTAAGTCCCCACAGTTTTACTGTTCCAGTATTACCAAAAGTTCAAGTTCAAAATCTCATCCAAGACTCAAGGCAAACCCTTGGATGTTTTCCCCTGTAAAGATCAAAAGCAAGTTATATATACCAAAATGCAATGGCACAGAGTAAACATTTCCACTCCAAAAATAATAAACAGGGGCATAATTTAAAAAATGGACCAAAATAAGACTAAAATCAATCTGGGTATATGAGTTCTGTATCTGTCCCAGTGTCCAGCATCTGGGGCATATGCCACAGTGGTATTCTCTTCACAGGACTTGTGTAGCTCCATGCCTTGCTGGTTGCAGCACACATGGCCTCTCTCTTGGCTTGTCTGTTCTTGATCCCTGTAGTTTCCTTAGCAGATGTTGCACAGTGCTGGCATCTCTTAATCTGGAGTTCTCCACTGAAGCTTCTGCCATTTTCTCCCATCTTCTTATATTGGCTTCTCAGAAGCTGCCTGCAGGGATTTCAACTCTGCTGCACTTTGCATGGCTTTCCAGAACTTCTTTTGAAATCTCATTGGAAAGCTTCATGACCCCTTAACTCTAGCATTCTGCATTCCTGCAGAAGTAACACTTTGTGGTTGATGCTCAAGTGTGCCTCAATCTTGAGCACTAGTCAAGCACTATAGCCTCTGAGTCACTGTGTGACTGGTCACAGTGAAACAATATCCTGGGTCCTTGCCCTGTCACATGCAAGCAGGGTGCTCCCATGGACTCCTTTCAAAGGAATTTTTATTTTTATATCCTTGAGTCTGTGAGGGGTGTGGTCTTACCAATTGAGAAGCCCGCAAGCCATCTTTCCTATTGTCTTTCCTCAAAGTACTTAGCAACTCTTTAGTGGCTATGATCTCTTTAATAAGCACACCTTCATTAGCTCCAGTTTTACTTGTGCTTTTCTGGCCAAACAGCATGTTTTTTCAAAACTTTGTTTTGCTTTCTGTTCATGATTATCACAGTAAATTTGGCTATCAGCCACTAGCAATATCCATGCCATCACCTGAATGCTGTTCCACCATGAAATTTCCCCCACCAGATTAGTTAATCTGTAATCTTTAAAATAAGCCTCTTAGAAAGTCTCATAACATGGGCAAAATGTGGACAACATTTTTTCCAGAAAGTAACACAAATGTCCTTTGTTCTATTTCCAATATAGTTGTCTTCTGAAACCTCATGAGCCCAGTCTATATTTTCCTCAGTCTTATCACCCTTCTGCTCTTCTGAGCTCCCACAGGAATTGTCCAGTAAGCTTCGCTTACAATATTCTGAAATTTTTCCAGCTTGCATTCTTAAACTTTTCAAAAATTCTCTCCCCTGGAAATGAGTTCCAAAGGCTTCTGAGCTATGTTGGCAGGTCAGTCACAGCAAAGACCTCACTTCCCAGTACCAATTCTGTTTTAGTCCACTTTTGCATTGCTGTGACCCAACTATGCAATACGAATAACTTAGAGCATGGAAAATACATTTTGTTGAAGAAATTCTTGGAAATTAAAATTCTGGTTTGTGGCATATTGTATTTTCCCAAGATGTCCACATTAGCACCTTCCATTCTATATGATGTTCCTCACAATCTAATATTCACATTCCTCTCATCAAAAGGTAGAATCTCAATTTCCCAATTTGGAAGAGAACTATGGTTAAGAAATCACACAGTTTTTTAGAGCACTTCTAGCTTATAATTCTACTTAATTTTGTTTTATTCAATTCTTCATAATGAGAACATATACGGGTTTCCTGTGTCAATTATTAAAGAGATTAATAATTCACATCAGAAGAATTCAAACACTTTGTAGCTGGTGCAAATAGAATTCGATGTGGGTAGTGATTTAACCATGGTGGTCTGGTCAGCAAAATGAGGGATGTGGTTTATGGGGATATTAATTTATTGTGGTACACAATTTCCCACCTATGACTCTGCTTAAGTAAAGATCAATTCAGTTTAAAAAAAGGAGAAAGGGGCTGGAGCAGTGGCTCAGTGGTTGTGGCACTTGCCTGGAATGCACAAGTTCAAGGGTTCAAAACCCAGCACCCACATGCACAGCTAAGTGTCGGAGCAGCAAAAGCCATGTGAAAAACTCAATAAAAACAATTCATTCTCTCTCTCTCTCTTTTAAAAAAAATAAAAAAAACAATAAAAGGAGGGAAAGAAGAAAGAAAAGTCAAACCAGTTAGCTTGATGACACCCTGAGGGAACTGTCCATCATGCTGATGATCAAGTTAGTGGTTCTCAATGTCTGGTCCCTGGAACAGGTGCATCAACATTAACAGAGAACTTGTTACAAATGCCAACCCTTGGCCTTACCATTGACCTGATGAATGGTAAGGCCAAGGATTTGCATTTGTCTGGGATATGCACATCAGTCTACCTGTAACAAACTCTCCAGGTGATTCTTTCAAGGGAATGAATCAAAGATCTAAGAAATAGGTTCTTCTAGAACTTCCAGAGAGTCTATTTCTTTTGAAGATGGTCTTGTCCTTCTGTATGTTTTCCCGAAAATCCCACATTCCAAAAATCTCTAAAGTTTTCAATGTTTTTGGTATTTGGGCCCCAAGGAAGATCTCTCAGAGTATGTGTTTTGAGACATACAGAAACTTTTAATGACTCCCATTGTTCCTTTGGCCCCAGTGGTAATTAGCCCAGCTCTGGTTCCTGAGCGTTGTCCAATAGTTTTTCCCAAGGTTATTTCCACTTCCTCTAGGGACCCATCATTGGTAGTACGCATGAGAAAGGGACAGGGGCTGGGAATCTTCAGCTATAGCAAAGGATCTCCAAGAAGATGTAAGAGCCGAAGCATCATTCTGGGCTGAAGGAAGGTGAGAAGACAGGGTTTGCTCACTTGCTCATAGATTGCTGTAAGCAGGATCTTGCAACATCTGCAGGAGGGTATGTGTAAAAAACAAGTGGCATAAACTTGATGGGAGTAAGTCTAACATCCTGGGAGAGAGTTTGGAAGTACTGCAGGTAAAATGTGTTGGGAAATAGATGCCCCAGGTTACACACAAAAACAACCAACCAAACGTAGAGTTGGCCCTATGATTTAAAGGGAAGATTCTGAGAGCAATGGGCAAAAAGGATGAGGAAGATTACTGTGAAATTCTCCACATAGCCGCATGCAATAAGGTCACATAATTACCTGCTAATACATTAAGTTGGTAGAAATTTTTTTGAGGAACCACTAAATCAGAGAGGAGTTGTCCTAGATGTTGGACCTACTAAGCTATTGAATTTATAATCTAGTTAAGAAAGAGAATAGGAAAAAATGATAAGTGGTAAAATGGAGGTATTTGTAAAGTATTGTTGGAACTCAGAGAAATGAATAATTAATTATGTATGGGAGAAACAGGGGAAGCTGCCAAAGAGAAGGTGATATCTGAGTGTTTATAAGTTGAAAAGATAGCAAATGGTATTTAAGGAAGCAGAAACTATTACCAAAGATAAAGAAATCAATAAACAGACAGCATATGTAGAAAATATGAATTCCTTAAGCAACAATTGTTTCCTGGGTGACAGGGATACTACTTACAAAGGTATATGGAGGGGCTGGAGCTGTGGCTCAGCAGTTAGAGTGGTTGCCTGGCATGCATGATGACCTGGGTTTGAACCCCAGCACCACATACACAACTAAGTGTTGGAAAAATAAAAACCAAATGAAACATTAAATGAAACTGTTCTCTCTTTCTCTCTCCCTCTCTCCCTTTCTCTTAAAAAAAAAGATATATGAGAAAATATTTCATCACTTTGTGTGAAATGCTGGGAGAGAGTTTCATGCACATGAGTAGTTATGTTTTTCAACTCTGGTTCTATCCACAGAGCATTTTAGGTAGCATCAAAGAATTTGAGTTTTAAAGTGTGGGAACTAGACAATCATTAAACATGATAATAAAAAAGGAACATGATCCAATCAGCATTCAGAAAGATCTCCTGGGTAGCTGTGTAGAAGGAGGGCTGGAGTGGAAGCACATGGAAGTGAAGGATGAGAAGAGAATTATCTCCCCCTAAAAATCGACTGCAATAGGATGGGTGAAGAGGATAGGGAAGACTGAGACAGAGTAGGGTGGTAGTGAGACCGCTTACTCCTCATCCTGTCGCTCTGTCCCTCCCTCCGGTGCTTCTCCAGATGGGCCCATTCTCTCCCCAACTCTGACATTTCCACTTCCCCACTCTTCACCTGTTCTATCACCCTCTTTCCCCTCCTGTCATCTCCTTTACTTCATCTATTCCCATTTCTTTTCATTCAACTGCTTTCTTTTTCTTCTGCCTTTAGATTCAGTAAATCTTCTAAAATTGCTGTCCTTTCAGAAGAACTCAAGAGTCCCCTTCAAGCAATATCCACCATGGGTTCCGTAATCTGGTGAATTTTTCTGCCCCATCTCTCTTTTGCCTCCACCTATGTCCTGAAGAAACTTACCAACTAAAGGAGTGAGAAGTGGGAAGAAACTGACAAGCCCAGGTATCCACCTGGGTCCAGAGTCTCCTCTACCAGGACTAGGACACCCTATAATTATTAATTCACCCTATAGTCAACACTGTATCCTCACTGAGAACTGACTATGACAAAGATGGGCACATAGGGGCACAAATAAGTTGCAAAATTAAGACTCATGTCTCTAGGACCTTATGCTTGAATTGTGAAGGAAAAGCAGGCACATGAAAGGTCTTACTATTTTGGTGTGTTTAATATTGTGTACAAAAATCTTCAAAGACTGGAAAAAGGGAGGATGACTTCAAACTAGGAGTCTTCACAGAGGAGAGGGATTACTGTTTATTATGCCAGGCACTGTTCTAGAAACTTTACATGTGCCACTCCACTTAAGCCCACAGAAAATTCTGTAAAGAAAGCCTTTTATTCCCATCTTACAGATGTGAAAGTTAAGATCCCGACAAAGCAAGTAAGATACTCATAGTCAAATCTCAAGGAAATGAATGATCTGAAATTGACTCCAGATCTGCCTTACTCCAAGAGTTTTCCTATCACTATTTTAGTCTTTGAAAGGAAAGTTACATGTATTTCTGGATGGCTTTGAGATATCTCATGAATGTGTATCCCAGCACCGACTTGTAAACTCTTCAGAGACAAAGCTGCACCTGGTGTCATGGTCTGCACAGGAGGATACCCATTGGATGGACAGGAACAACTCAGCCCGAGCACCTGAGCACTCACAGGGCAGGTAGTGACTTCATGCATCTGTGTCTGTAGTTTGTTTGTTTTAGCTGTATGGAGAGGACACCATGGAACCACAGAACCTCACGTGGGTGTCAGATTTTGTTTTCCTGGGGCTCTCACACACTCAGGAGCTCCAGCCTTTCCTGTTTCTGCTGTTCCTATTTGTTTACATCACCACCGTTGTGGGAAACCTCCTCATCATAGTCACAGTGACCTCAGACTCCAGGCTCCACATACCCATATACTTCCTGCTCCGAAATCTGGCTGTCATAGACCTCTGCTTCTCCTCAGTCACTGCCCCCAAGATGCTTGTGGACTTCCTCTCTGAGAAGAAGACCATCTCCTTCCAGGGGTGCATGACCCAGATCTTCTTCTTCCACTTTCTGGGAGGTACCATGGTCTTCTTCCTCTCAGTGATGGCCTATGACCGCCTCGTTGCCATCTTCCGGCCTCTCCACTATATCACTATCATGAACACTCAGCTCTGCATGGGGCTGGTGGTGATAGCCTGGATAGGAGGCTTTGTCCATTCCATTATCCAGTTGTCTCTGATGCTCCCACTGCCCTTCTGTGGTCCTAACATCCTGGATAACTTCTACTGTGATGTCCCCCAAGTATTGAGACTTGCCTGCACGGACACTTCCCTCTTAGAAGTCCTCATGATCTCCAACAGTGGGATGCTGGATGTCATCTGGTTCTTTCTCCTTCTGATCTCCTATTTGGTCATCCTGATAATGCTGAGGCTCCACCCTGGCCAGGTGAGAAGGAAGGCAGCTTCCACCTGCACCACCCACATCATTGTGGTGTCTATGATCTTCATTCCAAGCATTTACCTCTATGCCCGGCCCTTCAGCCCATTCCCCATGGACAAGGCTGTGTCCATCAGTCACACGGTCATGACTCCCATGCTCAACCCCGTGATCTACACACTGAGGAACAAGGAGATGCAGGCAGCAGTGAAGAGATTAGGGATGCACTGGTTGGTTTGTAAAAAGGTGTGACAGAGGATTGGTCACTTCTCTTAGGCTTGTTCCCTTTGTGAAATGGAGAGAGAGCTATTACATCTGCTCAATCACAGCATGTGTTGGGAGAGTCATCTTTGTATTATTGTGTGTATGTGTGTGTGGTTGGACTTTGAAACTCAACAACTTACTCATTCTTTTTAAGAAAAAGGAATGTATTCTCTGTATGGCTAAGTTTCATGCTCTTGGAACAATGAGAAATGTTTACTTTTCCCTGGAGAAAGACTCCCTTCTTAGTCCTTTCCTAATTGAAGTTTCTTTTTATTTTTATTATATTTTTTAATTTTAAGTTAGAATTTATGTTTTGAAATAAAAATGTAAAATAAACTTCTACAAAATTGTCACACAGGAACACACCTTCAGATACCATTACATGCTACATTTTCTTAGGAAAAAGTTAATAGATCTAGTCAATGAGCTGCCAATTTAAATGTGAGTTCCTTTCTTTGAGCAAAAACAAAGCTCATATGTAATGTTGGACTGAAAGCCAGTGAGGCCCGCCAGTGCGATCAGTAATGGCTCAATATCTCTAGAATGAGGAGGCTGGGATTCTGGTCTCTCTGGCTGAGGCTCTGGCCTTCAGTTTCCCTGCGTGCACAGCAGGGGCTGTGACTGGATGCTTCTGAAGTCCTTTTACTTCAGGTAACCATAGAAAATGTTGTCACTATTTTACTTGATTGTAAACTTCAACAGAACATAACACGTCTATGCATTTTGCTACAAGGAATACCATGATTTGTATTATGACTCTCACTACCTTTGAAAAATCTCCATTTCAGTTTCTGATTTGGCTCATTTTCTTACTTCACTGTTCTTGCCTAGGGAGCATCCGCTACACACACCCATATGCACGTGCAGAAACCCACTGGTGATCGCTTTCTGAAGCTGAGTTATGGCTCTGCCTACACAGAATGAGCTGTGCCACATCTCCAGCTCCAATCATCTTCCCTTGAATTACAGAGTGCCCAGCTCATCATGCATTGTTTTTTCCTTACATTTCACTGTTTATTGTACGAATTGTATTTTAGTATCTTCCTGTACCATTTCTTCATATCATCCTAATAATCAAACATTGAAGGTTTTTTCATAGTAGTTCTTTAGCTATTTTGCTGGTAAATCTCAGCTGATTTGCATACGAACAAAGGAGAAGAAACAAACGTATGCTGGCAGATCTTAGCACCTTATCGTTATGATTCTGTCCCTCTAATAATGTTGCATGTGAGCCTTCAAAGAATCAACTCAGAGTACTCATAATTTCTCTCAAATCAAACACGTAGTTCCTTTCTCAATACTAAACAATTTTTTTTTTTTTTACAACAAAGACATGCTCGGGACAAACAGCACAAAACCGTGAGCTACGGCAAGTGATCTAAAAATGCAGTTGACTGATTTCCATATATCAATTCTAAAGCTCGAGCCTTTGAACATGCCCATGGGTCCCGGAGTTCTGAGATCCATTATTCTGCATCATCATTTCTATACTTTGACAAAAATTGGGGCACACAGTCCTTAAGTGTGTGAGGCAAATATTAAAATTCATTATTACTAAAATGTTTAACTTCATAAATTATTGAAAATTCATACCATGGCATCAGTAACTCTTGCTAATTATGAAGGATGTAAATTTACAGTAATTTCCTCTCCTAATGATTGCACCATTATTCATTTGTATATTTATTCCTGATTAAATTCAAGTCCGACTACCTGATTTTGAGTTTGAGGTGGCTTCATTGTGGCTCCGCTGCAGACATGGTGTGTTTAAAGCACCATCTTCAGATGAAATGTACATGAGAGAGGAAATAAAAGTATTACATTGTTTTGTCACTTGGCATTCCAACTAAAAAGAAAATCAACCATTTCTTTAGTGACAAAAATACAGTTCTTTTGTGAGCATGGACACAATACATGGAATCTGCTTCTTTGCATGAAAAGTACAGTCAAGGGAAAAGGATTCATATTCTGTTGCTACCTTCCAGTTTACCAGAGTAAGATTGTGCATAAACTCAAGCTTAGAAGCGGACTGTTTCAGCACAGCACAGAGTGACTGGATGAACCAGGATCCATCCTTGGAATTTCACCAGGAACAGTTCCCAGGTGCTGTGGAATATGCACC
Source organism: Aplodontia rufa (assembly GCA_004027875.1). Taxonomy (NCBI): domain Eukaryota; kingdom Metazoa; phylum Chordata; class Mammalia; order Rodentia; family Aplodontiidae; genus Aplodontia; species Aplodontia rufa. The sequence continues at coordinate 99,661 of PVKS010002855.1, read as the reverse complement.
TAAGAAATCAGCCTCTACTGGGATTTTCTGGCAAGCCATGCCATCATCAATACCACTGTCTGTCTCAATGCCACATCTAGTTCTGTACCCCTGCAGGCCTGAATAATGAAAAGTTTGGGTTTTCCAGTGAGACTGCTACAATAATCTCCTCTAAAGAAAGTTGTTATTTTTTTCAGGTCAATAGGTCTATCTATTCCAAAAATTATACCTTCATCGCCATGGCTTAGAATTACACAAATAAATCTTCTCCTTTACTATGATCTTCTTTAAACAATTTTATTTAGTTTTTCATGTGGCCTTCGTTGCTCTGAGACTTTGCTGTGTTCGTGGTGCTGGGATTTGAACTCTCGAACTCACACATGCAAGGCAAGCGCTGTAACCGCTGAGCCACCGCTCCAGCCCCTATGATCTTCTTTAGAAACATTGTGAGTTAACTCTATAATTTCTTCACAGGTAAGGTCATTTTTATTCCTGACTTCCTATTTCACGTTCATGAATGTTTCTCTGAGGTTTGCTGCATCAATGTCTGTTCCAGATCAAGGGGACATTCCAGTGTTTTTATTAAAGTTCTTATTACTAATTATTATACATACACCCATTTCAGGAAATCCATTTTGTAACTATTGTCCGAGGATATCCCAGAGCCCATTGATTTACTCCCAGGTATGGGTTTTTCTTTAGAATTTTTCATGGATTTTGAATCCACGGAGTTTTCAGAGTTCTCCATGGTTACTTTTCTAAACTCGGAGCTCTCCCCGGCTCCCCATGCCACCCTCCATGCCAGCAAAGCTTCAGTCCTGAAGTTTCTTTTTATGATGGCAGCATTTTCCCCAAAGCATTTCTATTTTCTCTAAATTGCTTCTCTTCCAAGTATCTCCTTTTGTTCTGAGTCCAGACTAATGGCGAGAGCATAAGATTTGTAGTCTCAGACCTCAATTAGGAGCTGTGATCTTTCACTTTTCAAACTGGTTACCCTGGATGAGCTACCTAAATAAACTCTCTTGGTCTCCTCAAATTGTGTAAAACAATACCAGTCCCAATAATGCCTTAGATTTGCTATACAATCCAAACTTTTAAAATATGTGAGAAAATATTGTAGATCATAGACACTTTGTAAGAATTATTGTTATTATTATCCTTGACATTTACTCTTCTATCATTTGAATCATGTTTTGGAAGCATGTGAGGCACAGAGAGGGTGGGACTGAACCCCAGAGGGTCAACACATCCAAGGGTGAAACGCATGATAGACCATGGGTATCTATTGAGGGCCACGTCTGTTAGTCTGACTACTTGCTGCTACAGATCCAACCCTTCTTGCAAATAGGCATCAGAGATCTATGCATGTGATTGCTCATCCTTTCATTTCATTCACATTTGTAAATATGCATTTGGGACCTGATGCAGTACTTGATCTGTAGAACGTGTTCCATATATAGTGGTTTGTTGAGTCTAACTTCCTTGGTCTCTCTCTATTCCCACTCCTCCTTCCTTCTCTTCTTCCCTACATTGGTTGCTGTCAATTCAGTTTTTTGTTTTGTTTTGTTTTTGGTACCAGGTATTGAACCCAGAGGTGCTTAATCCCTGAGTCACACCTCTAGCCCTTTTTATTTTTATTTTTATTTTTTTGAGAGAAGGTCTCACTAAGTTGCTTAAGGCCTTCCTATATTGCTGAGACTGGCTTTGAACTCCTGCCTCAGTCTCCTGAGCCACTGGGATTATAGGCGTGGGCCACTGCACCAGGCTTCAGGTCAGTCCTTATCTCCACCTGGGCCTGTTCTTTCCTCAATTCACTGTGGTACCTTGCTTCCTCCCTGCCTGGAGCTCTTTGCCACACACCTGCCGTCTCTCTCTCCTCCCCCACCAAATTTGGTGGCTGTAATCAGGTTGTCAGGCAGGGGTGAAGAAAGCAAGCAGGTTATGGTTTAAATTGTTAGGGGCTGCACCCTGAACAACCTTAACTGAAAAGAGGAGGTTTGTTTGAAAGCTCTAAAGGGCTCTCAGATGGGGAGTGGAGTGGGTACCGTGGGAGTAAGAAGCTGTCAAGAATGACCTAGCTGGCCTCCCTCAGCCCTCCTTGTCAATGCAGTTATCTTGCATGTAGCCCAAATGGGAGTCTCAGCCCCAAAACTTGACCCTCCTGTTTTGCTTTCTGTAACTGACTGTTTGAGTCTGTAAGTGTTCAAATTCTTTTTGGTACCAGGGATTGAACCCAGGGGCACTAAATCACTGAGCCACATCCCCGGACCTTTTTATTTTTTATTTTGAAACAGGGTCTCACTAAGTTGCTGAGACTGCCTTTGAACTCATGATCCTCCTGCCTCAGACTCCTGACCTGAGCTGCTGGGATTTCAGATATGCACCATTGTGCCCAGCTTGGGTTCAAATTCTTTTTTTTTTTAAGGGGCAGGGAAGAGAGAGAAATAATCAATTTTGTTTAGTTTTTTTCATGTGACTTTCTTTGCTTCAACACTTTGTTGTATGCGAGGGGCTTGGATTTGAACCCGTGTCCTCACGCATGCCAGGCAAGCATAGTAATTGCTGAGCCACCACTCCAGTCGCCCAATTTGTCCTCTTGATCCATAGGTTCTTAGGGGAAGTTCCTGACTTTGATTTGGATGATGACTAGGAAGAAAGGCCATGTCTACCCTTGATCAGAAACCTGAGGAGGAAAGGTACCCCCCGGGGACAAATGAGGCAGTAGCTATAACTGCCAGTAGTTGTCACGACTGAGAATAGAGAGCAGTCATATTGGGGACTGGCTCCCACAACCTCTAGTGCTGCCAAGGGACTGGGAGTCCAAGATCGCCACCCCCATGCTCACCACTGCTGCCAGAGAGATGTAGGGAGGCTAATGCTGGGAAGCGAAGCCTCGCTCTGGTTGTTTTTTGGGGGGAGGGCAGTGGATACTGGGGGTTGAACCCAGGGGTGCTTTACCACTGAGACAGGGTCTTGCTAAGTTGCTGAGGGTCTTGCTAAATTGTTGAGGCTGGCCTCAAACTTGTGATCCTCTGGAGTTCCTAGGATTGTAGGTATGGGCCACTAGGCCAGCTTCTTGCTTAGTTTTTTGAGACTTCCAGATTGAAAGTGCCCCAGGCAAGAGGCTGTTTCACTTATAGGGATGTTTGAATTCTTATAGCCTTCAGGCATTCATTCTTTCTAGGTATATTGAGACTAGGTTGCAAAAAGAGGTCACTGTCCCCCTCCCTCCCTCCTTTCCTACCTCCTCCTCCTTCTTTTCAGGGATGCTTTCCCACTATTTCCCAAGGCCTTATTTTTATTTTGAGACAGAGTCCCACTAAGTTGCCTAGGCTGGCTCAAACTTGCAATCCTCCTGCCTCAGCCTCCCCAGTCTTTGGAATTAGAGGCATGTGCCACCATACCTGGCTCTGTAGACCCTTTAAGATTGTGTTATATTTTTATTTAAAGTGTGTGGCTAAGGGGGACGAAAGGAGAACCCCCTCTAGCCCCTGCTCCAGAATGGCTTCTATCTCCTGAGCTGGGGTAGCTAGTCCACAGTAGCCTTGCTCAGGAGGGGTTCAGGGGAAGCTCCTGATTAGCAGATGAGACAGGTCAAGCATTTCTCAAGGTCACACAGGCAGATGGTGCTGGACACCCAGGCCAGCTCTCCAAAGTCCCAAGCTGCATTCTCTTCAGGCTTGCTTAAGGCAGAGGACTCAGAGCTGCCTCTCTGAAGAAGAGTCCTCAGCTCTGGAGCACACATATATACTTGGGTTCATGCACATGTGCACCAGCTCCTGGCCATGGAGTTTGAGACAAGCTCTTTCCCTCTGTGCTTGTTGGTGTTCTTATCATGAGAAAAGGGCCAAAGACCCCAATCCTAGAACCCCTGGGAGCAAAGGCAGGCCTACCAGCCCCCCCCCCCCGAGTTCTGCTCTGACCCCACTGTCTTGATGGGGCGGTTGGAGAAGAGCAGATAAAGAGATCCAATCAGGCCTGTGGCTAGCAGCTCCTCCATAGCTGGTGGACGGTGGTCTTGCAAAAGTGGTTGCAGAAACTTGAGGTTTCAAGCCAGCCAGGGGAAGCTGGGCAGAAAGGTTGCTGGATACTGAAGCTGAAAGGTGCCCGAGAGGGAAGTCTCCTTCATCTTCCAAGGTCTGGACGTGAGTCTGGCAAGGCCAGGTCTGCAAAAGCATCCACCAACCCAGGACTGGCGTGGTCCAGAGAAAACAATGCCCCTGGTCAAAGGCACCAGGTCCCGGCAGACATACCGGCACAAATCCATCTCCTGACCCCAGAACCATGACAGGCAAGGTCGTAGGACATGCATTCAATCCACAATTCAGTACTCAGCTCCTTCCCAGGCACCATGTTAGACATTGAGGCTACTGTGAGCAACAAAACAACTGCATGCCTATTCTGTGTGGGCACCCACAGACCGGCAGGGAGCTGGAGCTTAACCACACCCAACCACAGAGACACGTGGATAATTAGAACAATGCTGAGCATGAGGAAAGGAGTTGCAGGCCTAGGGACAGCAAGACCAGCCAACTGCCTCATGGCCGTGTAGGGTGGGGGCTGACCAGGAAAGGGTCCCTGTGGATGAGAACTGGACATCCACGAGGGGTCTCCAGGTAGAGCAGGAGGATTCCCCATGGTTGAGAACCACAGGAGGAGGCGGATAGGCCCAGTTCAGGAACTGAAACCAGAGGGTTAAGAGGGCAAAGGAATAGAGAAGAGATGGGACTCAGGGTGAGGGACAGATTGAGTAACCCTGAGGTCCCTTTCTTTAGGAAAAGCTATTCAGAGGGACAGGATGAGCCAGCAGAGGGGACTGGATGCTTGTGGAGCCAAATTCCTCAAAGCCTCTCACTCTCATAACACTGGGAGAGAGGAGAAGAGTTGAGGGGCTACCTCTACCCAGAGCCTCCAACCTGAGGACACCACCCAGCTTCTGACCCTCTTATCCCCAGCCTCCAGGCAGACTTGTCACCACCTGTCATCCCAAGAGTGCTTCCCCCCCCCCATGGTCCTGTGTAGGTTGGCCTTGGCCTTTTATTGGTCCATTTCCCTTTCAGAGGAAGAGCTCACCCATGAGAACCCCCAAATTGTAAGGTCCTGAGTCAAGGCCCAGCAGCAGGTTCTGATAGCTCCTGCTGAGGGGAAAGCTCACACAAGCCTCCCAAACACACAACCCTGTGGGCTGTGTTAACTCTGCTGTCCCGAGCATGTGGCCTCCATGCTCACTGGACTGTTCATGCTCACACCTCTTGGGAGCACCCATCCCACCACCCAGAGCTCAGGCTCCTGCCTTCTTACCTGGTACTGGGGGACCCACCTAATGCCCACACTCCCATCTCTACGTCACCTCCATCATGGGCCCCCCCAACCCCTGCCCTACCCCACCCACCTGGCCTAGGATCAAGACCCAGGGAGTGGCCCTACTATCACCTGGAGAAGGAAAAAGATTTGGGCAATCCCAGTGGTTGTGGGAGGTGATTTTTCTTCCCATCCAGGGGGAGAGGAACAAGTGGACGCCTGATTCTGTGTGCACTACAACAGATCTGAGCACTGGCCCTGGGCCCGGCTTTGTGCTGGGTGCTAGGTACACAGCTGTAAGCAAGATCAGGCCTGAGGTTCCCCCAGAGGGTTCAGCAACTGTCCGAGACGTGAACATTCTTTCAGTCAGCATAATATGAGCTATGGAAGCATCAGCAGAGGCGCCCTGCATCTAACTGAGACTGAATTTTGGGGTGAACAGGAAAGGGATGAGGGAAGGTTTCCTAGAGGAAGTGATGGCTCAGCTTCGGTGAGAGGACAAGTAGAAGTTAGTCAGGCAAAGGGACATGTGCAAGGACCCAGAGGAGTGGCAAGACAATGCATCAGAAAACTTCAGCGAGAATGAGACTAGACCGTGTGAGTGGGGAGGAGGGTGGCTGGAGAGGTCCTGCAGGGCCTGGGAAGCCATGGAAGGACCTGGGGATACCTGGCAGATGCTGAAGAGGTATTATGTACAGACCCCACAGAGCAACTCTGCCCACCTGGACCCTGCACGGCGGATTCCAGTACAGCACCTGAGCAGCCCCTTCCCCCCCAGGGGAAGCCCAGTACTCCCTTCCTCCGTCTCCCGAGGGACCCACAGTGTGTGGAACATTGAGCAAAGGGAAGGACTAGAAAGCCTCCTGACTTATCATTTGGTGAAGGCAAGAGGAAGGGACAAAACACCAGTGCCAAATAAATAAACAAACAGCGGGCATCTAGTCTGTGGGCAGATTACGCGTGATACAACACAGACAAAAGGTCAGACTGCTTACTATGATCACCATGCGGTGGCAATTCGAAACAATTTCAGTGATAAAATTCTCCCCAAAGAGGTATTGGGTTGGTCTATATTCAAATTGCTGCAACTGGTAAACCATGGAAGCTTCAAGTTAGTGCATTTGTATTGCTTGTCTTTTAATAAGCACTGCCTTCTATGTAGAATTCAGAAAATTCCCAATAATTCAGTGGCTCCCACAACTGCATGCAGTCACTTCAAGAGTAAGTGGTTGGTTATGGTCCAGGATCATCTGAGCAGGGACCAGAACAGAGGCAAGGCTTCAGCCACAAGTCACAGCTCCCATGCACAGCACTGCATATTCTTGTTTAAGCAGCTGATTTGCTATAAAAAACGACAGCACAGTGATTTTGATGAACACTGGGGTTTTGATTTGTATTTAAAATTTAAAACAGTGAATGAGTGCAAATGGTGAAGTATTTTTAAACGCACATTTTACTTCACACATGAAACGTTACTGAATTTTAATCATCATATCTTGAAGACTGAATTTATTCTCCTCTCTTTAACATATAATTGTTCACATAAAAACTAAAAACCAAATCAAGAAATCAAACTGTACTTGTGTAGTAAATATTAAAACTACCATAAGTAGGTGTTTTCCCTTTATTTAAAACACATTTGTGGGGGTGGAGCGGTGGCTCAGCAGTTGGAGCGCTTCTCCAGCATACACAAGGATGCGGGTTTGAACCCCAGCACCATGTACACAACCAAGTGTTAGAGCAACAAAAGCCACATGGAAAACTAAATAAAATTGATTCTCTCTTTCTCTCTCTCTCTCTCTCTCTTTCACTGTCCCTCACTCTCTCTTAAAAAAAAAAAAAACATTTGTGGGAGCTGGAGTGGTGGCTCAGAGGTTGGAGTGCTTGCCTGGCATGCATGAGGACCTGGGTTCAAAGCCCAGTACCATATACACAACGAAGTGTCAGAGAAACAAAAGCCAGGTGAAAAAAATAAAGAAAAATGATTTGCTCCTTCACTTACTCTCTCTTTAAAAAAAAAAAACACATTTGTGTAATTAAAGCAATAATCTATTTTTAATATAGTAACATTTTTATTTCTGTTGCTTTACTGACATGATTATACATATAAAGTCCAATAAAGAGAAAATTTATCAATTTATGTTCCAGCCATTATTATTATTTATTTCATTTAATAAGTATCACTAGTAATGTTTTCTGTGTAGAGGAAAAGGGTATCAAAAATAACATGCCAGAGCTGGAGCAGTGGCTCAGCGGTTGGAGTGCTTGCCTGGCATGCATAGGACCCAGGTTCAAACCCCAGCACCATGTACACATCTAAGTGTCAGAGAAACAAAGGCTGGAATAAAAAGTAAATAAAACTGATTCTTTTTCTCCCTTCCTCTGTCCCTTTCTCTTTAAAAAAAAAAAAAATGCCTCCAGTTTCAGCTGCTCTTGATTGCCACTGGGCAAAACTTAACCCAAAGGGGAACTTCCAATAAGGTCTCTGTTAGCATGAGAAAAGGCCCATGGTGGAAGGCAAGGGGACCGTGGCCCTTCCCTGCATCCCTCTTCTGGTCCCTGAGTGTGATTGGCCCTGACCATAGGAAAAAAGCACACATCAATGTAGATCCCTGTGAGGATCCTGCTCCCTGGTGAAGGCCACACAGTGGGTGCCAAGGCTGCAGAGCCCCTGAAGGGGGCTCCATCACTGTGCTCCACACACTGGAGCTCCCAGTGTCCTGGAGAGCCAGGAACCAATGACCCTTGCTTTGGAGGTCTCCCTTCCAGGTGACCAGCCCCGAAGGGCCTGCAAAGCCCTTGGTCCCACTGCCCCTACCCTTCAAGCTGATGGCAATTGCTGCCCTTGAGGAACAACCTCAAATTATCTAAACAAAGGAAGCAAAAAAGCACTTATCCAGCAGCAGAGCTGAGCACGGTAGCATGGTGGCATCTCACACTTACTCTCCTCAGGACCCTACCAGGTGGCCAGGAAGAGCTCCACCTGCCGGTAAGGAGGAGCTTTGAGACTGAGGAGCTTCCTCGCGGGATTGGCAGTACAGTCTTACACTGATCTCAGTAGGCTCCTGGGTGGCGAGTGCTGTGGCCCAGGCACCTAGTCTAGCCTATGAGAAGGTCGAGATGGCTTTCCAGAGGGAGCCAGGAGGAAAAGGGAGCTTCCTGCCGAATCCACAGAAGCCCAGAAATAGGAAAATGTTCCTAGCACCCAGGCTGGAGGCTCTGCTGGGGTTTCAATTGACAGCACTTAGTCTCCTGCCCACATCAGAACAAACAGAAAGCCATAGAAAAAGGAAGCATATAAAGAGAAAGCCACACAAAAGGGAAAGGAATTTAATTGCAGTTTGGCCAGCACTGGGAAGGCCCTTAATCTGCCTCTGCCTGTCCTACAGGAACGGTACAATTTATAGCCCAGAAATACACGTAAGTAGATTTAGGCAGGCTGTGCTTGTCAGAGGTCTGTTATAATTCTGGTTTTTCAAACTCTGCTGGTGCCTCCCCAGCCTTTGAGGCCAGTTCCTCAGTTTTCAAGCTCAGCAAGAGGAAACTCAATTAAAGAAAATAATTTATCAGGAAATTGGGGAGATTGAGGATTTTAATTCCAAAGGGGCTCTGTTACTAAAAGGGTGGCGTTTGCAGTGTTGAAGTGGTCAGAACCTAGGGACAGGGTCTTGTGAGAAGGTGGCAGAGTATAGGATGAAAGAGCATTCAGTCCCCCTGGGCCAGGACAGCCAGGTGGCAGGCCTACTTGTCCTTTAACCACCCTGTCTGCACCTCTGCCCACCAATCCTGATGTAAGGGCCCAGGCCCGGCAGCACGCCCAGAACTTGCCCTCCATGGTCTGCCTCTGCAGAGCCTCTCCATGATTCCTTTCCTTTTGCTTGCCTCTCTTCATCACCTTAAGCAATCCATAGGCCAAAATTCCCAAGACAATAGCCAACATGGCAGGTAGGGCAAGGTCTAGGACCTGGGATTCTCTCTTGGGCTCATCCCAATAATCCACTGCAGCCCATAGCTGTAGCCAAACTTTGCATAACTCAATACAGCTGAACAAGCAGAGCCCCTGTGCGGAAGAGCAGAGTCTACTCTGAGTGCAGGGACCCTGGGAGGGGTGTGCCCAGGGCCACATATACCCTAGTTGTCTCCAACCCAGGGCATCTGGCCACCTGAGGGTATGGGAGGTGACGCAGAGTTAAGGAGCATGGTGCAATTTTAAAGATCTCTCTCCTTCAGGAGGATCACAGTCCTGTCTCACAAGTTTGGAATCCGAAGACCACTAGGGCTTGGGGGGGAAGGGGGACTGTGATTTACCCAAAGTCACACGGAGGGTCATCAAGGAATCCAGTGCACTTTCAGCACCCACACAGGGACTTTCCATCCAGGTCCCCATGCCACAGGTCAGGGGCCTCTGCTAAAAATAGAAGATAAGATCAGGAGGGCCTGGGCTGTCAACTGGAGCTTGTGAAAGGAGTTGCCAAAGCAAGTGGCTGTTTCAAGAGTCAACTGTTGAGGCTGGCGTCGTTGCTGTGGGAGGAGGGGCAGGGAGGGCACTGGGGTGAAGACAAGGCAGGTGTGGACACAGCAGTGTGGTTCTGGAACCAAGTCTCAGAGACAAGCATGTGTCCTCCAGGCAGCTGGATTGGGGCTGGCAGAAACATCCAGAGGAGGACACAGTAAGAGAAAAGTCAAGGAGGTGAGAGAGGAATGGGACCTTGGGGACAGACTGACTGGGGTACATTTTACATTTAAGATTTGGAAATGGGGGTTCACTCAAGGTGATAGAGCAAGATTGAAACTCATGTCAGTCAGTCTGAGCCCACAGCAGCCTCTAGTCAAGTCAATAGGAACCCAGAGTTTAAACCTCCCACTCAGAATAACCCTACCACTGCTGCACACTGAGGAAACGCCCGGAGAAGCCCAAAGCCCCTGCAAGACCTCAGCTCCCTCCACCAGGTGTTTTGCCTGTGACCCAAAACAACACATAGAGGCATTTCAGATCTGCCTGGCACCTTGGAAGGACCTGGTGGGACTGGGGAGGCCAGGGGAGGGGTCAAATCATTGACCACATATTACTCATTCACTCAACAAACATTTACTTCTGAGGGTCTACTGAATACCAGACCTTGTGCAGGTGTGAGGAAGGGGGAGACAACAATAAGGTAGACCCAGTTTCTACCCTGATGGCGAAGAGCCCTTCCAATCAATCTGACCCAATGCTCATTTTAGGGATGCAGAAATCGAGCCCTGCAGAGGGAAAGTGACTCGCCCAAAGCCTTGCAGCTAGTGAGTGACGGGGCCAAGTCCAGGCTTCTTGGGAGGCACACTGCTCCTCAGTCATCTCACAAATATGGATTAGGCAGGATCTGTGTCACAGGCACTGCTTTGGGCCCTGGGAGAGATACATCCATGGACTCAATGGTAGAGGGTGAAGATGGAGTAAGGGGGTAGGAGGGCAGAGGTCACCAGGCTGGTAAGGGGGCAGGGATGTGGGGTGTTTCAATCTCATAACTCCCCAGGAAACCAGGAAGTTCAGAGTTCCACCCAAGGGGCTGGGCTTCTGTGGCCCAGAGCTGCCCTCCCTCACCCCAGAATGGGATATAAAAGTCCCTTCCCAGCTACTTTCAGAGAAGAGCAGGAGTGGGGTGAGAGGTCCCCTACGGGTCCTCCAGGCGAGAAGAGATCAGGAGAACCCTTCTCACTTCCTGTGAGGCTGAGGGTATCCCTCACCCAGCTGTGGCAGCAGGATCTCACCACAGAGATGCAGCTGCTCCTGGGCCCTGCAGGGGTCCTAGTTACACTCATCCTCACCCAGTCCTGTGAGGGTACTGGCCCAGGTAACAGCCCCTTGGACAGCCAAAGAGGGTCAATCTGAGGGAAAGGAAAGGGTGGGGAAGCACCTGAATCTGGGGGGTCTTCTGGCTCCCTTAGACCCTGAGTCCCCATCCCTTTGACCAGCGTCCCCCAGGGCCGTGGAGAACTCGGTCCTTCAGGACTGCATAGCAGAAGCCAAGTTGCTGGTGGATACTGCCTATAATCGGACGCAGAAGAGGTAGACCTGAGTCTGGGGACTGCCTGGGCCTGGGAAGGTCAATGGTGGGGTGGATCCAGCCAGTCATCTCCCCTACTCCTGAGCTCCATGGGACTGCCACTGTTGGTGGAGAACTTCCCGTCCCTTCATCCTCAGTCTACTCACCCAGTCCTGACTGTCCACACCCTGGGCTGGGGGTCTGGTGGGTGGGCTGCACCTTCTCCAGCCCTCCCTCCTCATTTCCTGGTAGCATCAAGCAGCGCCTTCACAGCGGCTTGGCCAGCCCCATGGACCTCCTGTCCTACTTCAAGCAGCCTGTAGCAGCCACCAGGACAGCTGTTCGGGCTGCTGATTACATGCATGTGGCCTTAGGGCTACTGCAAGAGAAGTTACAACCCCAGGGATCCAGATCCTTCAATGTCACTGGTACTATGCACCCCATTGAACCCCCAGGACCTGCCCGACCTGGAAGTGGAAGGAAGCCAGGATCAGAGGCAGGGTGACAGTCTTGGGGTGTTGGGAGGAGGGATGGTAGAGGGATAGAGCAGGCCAGCTCAAGAAGGGGCTAGAATCCTGGACTCAGGACCCTGCCCACCTGCCCTCCAGATGTGCTAACAGAACACCAGCTGCGCCTGCTGGCCCAGGCCAGTGGCTGTGCTCCCCAGGACCAGGCTGAGAAGTGCAGCAACAAGTACCGCACCATCACGGGGAGATGCAACAACAAGTGGGTATCTGGGGCTGTCTGACCCAGGGACACCTCCCTCCCCTCCCATCCCTCCCGTTATGTCTCTGAACCCTGCAAACCCCTCCCACCCACTGCTACAGGAGAAGACCCTGGCTGGGGGCCTCCAACCAGGCCCTGGCCCGCTGGCTGCCGGCTGAGTATGAGGATGGCCTGTCACTCCCTTTCGGCTGGACCCCTGGCAAGAGGCGCCATGGTTTCTTCCTCCCTCTTGTGAGTCAGGGTTGGGGGTCTGGAGATTGCTTCATCTCTTTCAAATACAGGGAGTATCTCAGCCCAGAGTCAGCCAGACAGGATTCAAACCCAGGATCTCCCACTGACCAGATAGGTGACTTTGGTCCAATAATATCACTTCCTGTGTTTCAGTTTCCTGAAAATGTTGCCTCATAGAGCTAGTACAGATGTTAAATAAAGTACTTGGTGTAAGTAGCTGTATAGGCCATTCTCTCTTAATGTCAGGCATAACAATATTGTATTGTTTCTTTTCTGAGAGACTTAGTGTCAAAGTATCTTGCCAAGTATGAATCACTATACACCTTAATCTGGCTGCATCTACTGATACCCATTTCATGTTTATCAATTTTCTCTTGATATGTCAACATGACCATCTGTCATCTACCCACCTATCAATATCAATTTGCTAATGTTTTTCCATTGAAATTCCATCTGTCTACCCAATTCTCTCTTTATTATCCATCACCTTACAACCAGCCCATGCATCTGTGAATCAGTTCTGTCGTTTGTTGGTCTATACAACAATCTACCAATTTGATCTATCTGCCTTGCTGAAGAGTTGGTGACCTGAGCCAGCTGACCAGGCCCCTCTCCTTTTCTTTACTGCTGGAATCCTCAGGAGCTAGGCCAGAGACTGGCCTTCTAGGAATGATGGCCACAACAGACAGGGCTTCGTCTCCTGGGACACAGGGGGACAGGGGAATGGTAGGCAGAAGAGGAGAGGCTCCATCTGCTCTGCAGGGGCAGCTGCTGCTGTCTCAAGTCTTGGGTTGGCTTCAGCCCCTTGCTAATCTTCTCCCCCCCCCAGGTCCGGGCTGTCTCTAACCAGATTGTGCGCTTCCCCAGTGAGAGGCTGACTTCCGACCGGGGCCGGGCCCTCATGTTCATGCAGTGGGGCCAGTTCATTGACCACGACCTGGACTTCTCCCCAGAGTCCCCAGCCAGAGTGGCCTTTACTGCAGGCGTTGACTGTGAGAAGACCTGTGCGCAGTTGCCCCCCTGCTTTCCCATCAAGGTACCCATGAAGGGGGGCTGTGGGTGGGGATCTGAAGGGCCAAAGCCCCATCCTGAAGAAGCTGCCTGTGGAGCGGGGGTGTAATCCAGATGCCAAGAAATGCAGCTGGCCATAGAGCAGGGTGGCAGTGGGGTAACCTGCTGGAGCTTAGTTCAAGCTCCATGGAGGGGGAAGTGACTGGAGCTGATTCCAACAGCAGAAACATCAGCTTTTGGAAGCACTTAGAGTCTCCTGGCTCCTGCCCTTCTCTCCTGCAGGGTCCAAGAGCCCTGCAGCTCTGAGCACCTCCTGAGGTGGGCTGTGAGTAGGGTCCTATCCTTTAGACCAGAAGGCAAGGAGGTGTGAGACACCAGGCCAAACAGAGAAAAAGACAGAATCCAGGGAGCAGAGTCTCGCTGAGGTGTGTGAGACACACACACACACACACACAAATTCACTCACCCTCAGAGGTAGGGTGATATTCAGGAGGAATCACAAGTACGCCCCCTGGCCCACCCTTCCCTGTTGCCACCTCAAGCCCTGGTGCAGGGCACCGCCTCTGCAGAGCTTTTCTGGGTCTTCCTATTAACACCTTTAGCATTTGGCTCTTGAATCAAGTATAGCAAACGACCCTCAGTTTGGTTACTTAGCACTGCCAGCTTCCTGCCTCCTCACTGAGTTTTTTGTTTGTTTGTTTGTTTTCTGGTACTGGTACTGGGGATTGAACCCAGGAGTCTTTACTACCCCCAGCCCTTTTTAACTTTTATTTTGAGACAAGGTCTTGCTAAATTGCGTAGTTACTGGCTGGCTTTGAATTTGCAATCCTCCTGCCTCAGTCTCCTGATCTCTGGGATTACAGGCATGTGCCACCACTCCTGGCCCACACTGAGCTTTTTGACCTTCATCATTTCAAAGCACCTGGAAAGAAAGTTAGGAAATGTTTGCCCAATTGTTCAGAACTAAAGGGTCACAGGCTTAATTCTGACCCCCTCCCTCTGCCGCCAACTTGTTGCTATCCCCCCCTCAGAGAGGCTCAGATTCCCCACCTCTAAGAGGAGGCTCTAGACTGTTTCAAATGCCTCGTTAATCTAACCTCTAAGACTAAACCTGCCAAGGACACTTGAACTGCAGGGGTGAGCAGCATGAGTCTGGGGAGTCAAGGAGGGCTTCCCAGAGGGAGGGTTTTCAGCAAAATTTTGAGGGAGATGTGGGATTACCAAGAGGCGGGGCCCCAGTATCACTGACTCCTCTTCCACCTCAGATACCGCCCAACGACCCCCGCATCAAGAACCAGCGGGACTGCATCCCCTTCTTCCGTTCGGCACCCTCGTGCCCCCAAAACAGGAACAAAGTTCTCAACCAGATCAATGCGCTCACCTCCTTCGTGGATGCCAGCATGGTCTACGGCAGCGAGGTCTCCCTCGCCCTTCGTCTCCGCAACCGGACCAACAATCTAGGGCTGCTGGCGGTCAACCAGCGCTTCCAGGACAAAGGCCGGGCGCTGCTGCCCTTCGACAACTTGCACGATGACCCCTGTCTGCTTACCAACCGCTCTGCGCGCATCCCCTGCTTCCTGGCAGGTTGGGACTTGGGGGAAGATTGAGGTCTTGGGAAGCCACGATGGGAAGTGGTGAGGAGACGTGGGTGGGACCTCAGTATTCACACCATAGGCATAATCTGAGCATGGTCATCAGAGGACAGTTGGGAGGAGTCCCTGTGCCAATCCCCTGTGTGTGGCCAGAGATCCTGATTGACAATCTCCAGAGACGAGAGACTCGCCATCTCTATGGTGCTCCAGCCTATTCCCAGGCAGCTCTACTGGCTGAAAAAAGGGCCCGCCTTATTTTGATTCAATATCTTGATCTGTTGCTCTAAGTCATGCTTCTGGAACCTCACAGAAGAGCCCCTTTAATTACCTGGAAGTAGCTCTTACTTACACCTATATATTCTTCTTTTCCAGGCTAGATTTTCTTAGTACCCCAACCCCACAAGCTCTTGCTAGACACTGTCACCAGATGCTTCCTCTAGATGCATAACTTGACCTCTCCTCCCAGGCTTTGCCCCCCACCAATGTGTGGTTTTAATGATAATGGAATTGTTATTCAAGATCTTCAAATGGGCCATCCCCCCCCAACCTCACAGCAGTCCTGAAATGCAGAAATTATCACCTTTGTTTTACAGATGAGAAACTGAGACTTAGGGGAGATAAGCAATGTGCCTGAGAGTGCAGAGTCCAAAGATGGAGAAAGATACAACCCTTGGTAGAGTCATCCAAGAGGCATGTAGTCCCAAAGTCAAGGTTTCCAGAGTCATCCAGGTCCCCCCACCATAGCTGGCCAGCGCTGCGATTTGGTTATCTTCTAGACAGAATCGTTAGGCAAAGGTCTGAGAACAGGAGCTACCCTGCTCCTCATCTGGCCCTAACCTTCTCCAACCATTTAGGTACCCAAGACCCCACCCTGCTCACCCTCTTGGGCTGTAGTGCTGGGGATGAAGGTATGGACAGTGAGGAACCTTGTGGCACAGCCAAGGAGTTAGAGGTGCAGTGAGGGTAGAGCTAGACCCCCTCCATCTCTCCAGACCCCAGACCTCAGTCTAACCTTGCAGACTCTCTCTGGGAAGGACTTTGGCAACTCTGAACTTGGGTTTTTCAAGGTGATACCCGGTCAAGTGAAACCCCTAAACTGGCAGCCCTGCACACTCTCTTTGTGCGAGAGCATAACCGGCTGGCTACCGAACTGAGACGCCTCAATCCCCGCTGGAGTGGAGACAAGCTGTACCAAGAGGCTCGGAAGATCGTGGGAGCCATGGTTCAGGTAGAGGACTCTGGGTCCCAGCATCCCTGAGAAAACAGCTTGGCAATCCGAGGGGCAATCCAAGAGAGTGGCTTCCACCTTTCTTAGCACACGCTTGAAGATGTGCCTCAAGCGGTCTGGATCTGGGTGACTGAGATGTGGGTGGGGAACCTCTACCATGGGTTCTGCCACTAATTAGCCTTGACCCTGTCCATGACACAACCTTTCTGGGCTTCAGTATCTCAATCATCAGTGGGAAATTAACATTGCCAAATTTGACATGATGAACATAAAGACTCGCTGTCTGAGCGGCCCTTTAAAAGGCATGAGTCTAACACAACCTAAGGCGCTCATAGAGATGTATTGGGAAGGAGGGGAGGGGGGAAGGGATAAGGGTGGGAAATTGGGGAGCTCTAGCAGGTAAATCTAATTTTCAGAATATATATATATATATATATATATACACACATACACACACACATATATATCATAGTGTTTTGTTGGAAGCATGTTTGATTGTTCAACAAATAAATTTCTTAATAAAAAAAAAAAAAGGCATGAGCCTATCCAAGGGCTGGGGTGAGGGCCAGGCAGCTGCTCAGGCCACATTCCTGCTATGTTTTCTCTCCCAGATCATCACCTACCGGGACTTTCTGCCCTTGGTTCTGGGAAAGGCCCGGGCCAGAAGAACCCTGGGGCCCTACAGAGGGTACCGCTCCAACGTGGACCCACGTGTGGCCAATGTCTTCACCTTGGCCTTCCGATTTGGCCACACTATGCTGCAGCCCTTCATGTACCGTTTGAACAGCCAATACCAGCCCTTAGCACCCAACTCTCGTGTCCCACTTAGCTCCGTCTTCTTTGCCAGCTGGAGAATTGTGCACGAGGGTGAGCAGGTTTTCTACAGGCAAAGGGACTGAGGGTGGGAAGCACTCCCTCCACCAGACGGGCCCAGCTTACTGCCAGGAGGCCAGGCTACTTTGAAGGCCACTACTAATGTCTCCCCAGGATAGTGAAGAGAAGGCAGGGCCAGCAAGACTCTCCAGCGTGGACATCTCATGCCCTGGGGAATGAGGGGATTTCTAAGAGGGGTGGAGACGAATGTCAGCCTGCCAGGAGCTCACCTTCCCTCCTTTAAGAAGTAGGGTGATCTCTCCCAGCTCCACCTCCTTCATGTCCATCCAAGCCTCTGTTCTAACAAACAGCATTTTGCTTATATTCTTAAGCAACTGGCTTGTGTGGCTCTGAGATAGGTTGGCATCATGGCATGACTCAAGGGGCTTCCCAGAGGCTGGTCCAATCCAACCAGTGCAGCTCTCCTTCTCCACCACTAGGTGGCATTGACCCCATCCTCCGAGGTCTCATGGCCACCCCCGCCAAGCTGAACCGTCAAGATTCCATGTTGGTGGATGAGCTCCGGGACCGGCTGTTTCAGCAAGTAAGAAGGATCGGGCTGGACCTGGCAGCTATCAATATGCAACGCAGCCGAGACCACGGCCTTCCAGGTGAGGGGGTGCCCGTCTCCCCTCACAGGCTGCATTCAGGCAGGCCTGGGCTGCTCGGGGGGCTCAGAGAAGACCTGGGTGCCTCCCTTCTGACAGAGACTGTCTACAGAATGTGCAGGGGTCAGAATACTCAAGTACAAGCCTGATGCACCAAAGCATCCCTGGGAACCTTTGATAGCCATCCTGCTGAGTCTTCCCATCTGCTATAGGGCCCCCAGCTTTAGGTTCACCACAGGACGAGGACTTGAGCACAGGTGCTAGAAAAAAAAAAAAAACAAGAGCTTTCCAAGTAGAGAAAAATGGTTGATTTAAAAGGTAGGGAGGGCCTGCTCCAATCCCCACCTCCCTGTCAAGTACCAAGGAACAAGGCTACAATTCTGGAGCAACAGAAACTGGCTCCTTGTTCTGAGGAGTGAAAGGCATGGAGGAAGAGGAATAAAATTAAGGCTGCACTGGTTGATAAAAGAATAGACATGTTCACTCATTTAATCCCCTAATGACCTTAACAAGGAGTGTTATCCATGCTATAGATGAGGAAATAAGCTCAGAGACAGCTAGGAATTTGCCCAGTGTCTCACAGGTAGGAAGTAGTAAATATCTGAAATTAAATTTTAAATGTCCCCTTTCTTCCTACTGTCAACCTCATTCAACCCCTTTAGAGAGGGCTTTAGCCACTGCCTTGCCCCTCGCTCCTTCCCCTACCTCCTACCTCCCTGTCAGATAGAACCTGGAGCCTCATCTGCCCTGGCTGATCTTTTGCCATGTATAAAGGAGTCAGGGGACTTGCTATGCCTACTCCACTCACCACAGCAAGCATACTGCAGGCACTCAGTAGTAGTTTCTTGTCTCCTTAAACTTGAAGGCTCCTGACAGTTAAGGTGCTGTGGGCGCCCTCTGCTGGAAGACTGAGATTGCTAGCCACTCAAATTGCCATAGTGACTTTCTGTTTCCCTCCAACACTATTTTCCTCCAGAAGATCCCAGAAATATTATCTAAATACTGGCTCTTGCAATCTCCTCCCAAGTCCAATGCCAACTATGCAACTGAATGACCTGGTTTGAACTCTACTTGATAGTGAAGTGACTTTGGACAAGTCATGGCTGCCCAACTTTAAGTATACTGGATATAATTAATATACCATAAAAGCACTTCACAGTGTTTTGGGAGCGTCCCAAGAGATATTCAAGCAAGTATTTAGTAATGAAACATTGTACAGTTTTCCTTTGTTTTTCTGGGGGACAGTGTTTGTAAGTTGGAGTTCAACTGATGACATGGGGCTGACATTTCTTCAGGTCATGGCAAAGCTATCTCCAATCTTGACTGTCCACACACAGTTCATGCAGCTTCACCCTGGTGTAGGATCCTGGTAACTAAGAAATCAGTGTGGCTACTTTCTGGAAGTTTCTTACACAAAAACTTTTTTTTTATAGACTGAGATATGATTAGCATACCATAAAATTCACCCACACAAGGTACATAATCCAATGATTTCAGTATATTGAGTTGTTCAGCCACCACCATGATCTATCTAATATCACATTTTTATCACCCTCCAAATGAATTTTTTAATAATGGCCACTCCCTAGCCCCATCCCAACCCCTGATGATCACTAATCTATTTTCTGTCTCTATATATAATTTGTCTACTCTGGACCTCTCTCATAAATAGAATCACACAGTGTGATCCTTTTCTGAGTGGGTGAATTTTATCCATGCTTTTAATTTGTTGGTTTGCTCACTCATCTGTTAGTTTATTCATTTGCTCATTCATTCATTGTACAAAGCTGAATGAGAGTTTTTTATGTTTTGGATACTGTGCCTAACTAATGCACATCCACCCAATAATATCATCAAAGGTCTGATGCACCAGCCTGGCTGGCCACTCACATTTGAAACTGCAGTATAGCTATCTGGTGCTTGGACAAGCAGGGATCTTCTTATTTAGCCCAATAGTGACTGACCACAGTGGTGTCCCTGGGGAGAAAGGCTAATGAAAGAGCAAAACAACAGAGGCTGCTTCTCCCCTACCCCACACAGGGTACAATGCATGGAGGCGCTTCTGTGGGCTCTCCCAGCCCCGGAACCTGGCACAGCTAGGCCAGGTGCTGAAAAACCATGGTTTGGCAAGGAAGTTCCTGAACCTGTATGGGACGCCTGACAACATTGACATCTGGGTCGGAGCCATTGCAGAACCTCTTTTGCCAGGGGCCCGAGTGGGGCCTCTTCTGGCTTGTCTTTTTGAGAACCAGTTCAGACGTGCCCGAAATGGAGACAGGTAAGTAGCCTTACTCTAAAAGACTTGCGCACTAGAGGCAGAGCAGAAAAACATTAGCATTTCAAGACTAAACAACAGAAAGACCTTCTTTTTAGCTGAATTTTGCCCAAGTTCATGAGCTCTGAGACCAGGAGGCTCCTTCCTGGAAAGCTGGGTCTAAGGGACAGACACTCTGACAGAGGCTGGCATTGCCTAAACCTCTCCTTAAAACCAGAGAGACTCGTCAGCCTCCCTGTCCTGGGTAATGATCCCAGAGATATGAGCAGAAAGGGCAAAACCTGATTTCCCTGCAATAAGCTATGGTTTAATATCTGACTCCATATTTGAATGTGGCATTTGCCTGGGTTCACATCCAGCCCTGGCCATGTAAATTATCATGCATATAACACTGGGTAATTTATATAGTCACTGAGTCTGTTTCTACATTTATAAAACTTGCAGAAAGTTGTGAGAAGTGAATGAAATGCTATATGTAAGATACCTGGCACATGACAGGTGCTCATTCTCCCATGTCTCTTGACTACCTGGCAGGTTCTGGTGGCAGAAATGGGGTGTTTTCACCAAAACACAGCGCAGGGCCCTGAGCAGGATTTCCTTGTCTCGAATTGTATGTGACAACACTGGTATCACCACCGTTTCAAGGAACATCTTCAGGGCCAATACCTACCCCCGGGGCTTTGTGAGCTGCAGCCGTATCCCCAAGCTGAACCTGTCAGCCTGGAGAGGCAAATGAGGCTTCTGCAGGTAAGGGGAAGCCTGGGATGGCTCAGGCCCTCCCTGAAAGGGACATCTCTAAGCAGAGATAACAGATCTTGTCAATAGGGACAGGGAGCTCTTTCCTAGCAGCTTCCCAGTGTGCTAGCTTCTGGGTTGATAGTCAATCTCAGCATAAGACTTTGGGGGACAATTATGAAATGTCCAACTATCCTCAGCTTGTCCTAAAATGGTACCATTCCTGGATGTCTATCAAATCCCTCACTTACCCAATTCTGCTGTTTCCACAGGAGTTTATCGAAAGTCCCCAATCCTCAGAAACAAGGGGAAGGGGAAGATGATGATACTTTCTACCCTGGATCTGTTTCTTGCTGGTGCTTTTGATGACTAAAGCTCAGAGCTGGCTTCACTGGCTTAGAGTGAGAGTCAGTGTTCTTAGTTGCAATGGAGCCACCCACCTTGGGAACCTCTTACAAATTATGAATCAGTACCACAGGCAAGGACTTGTGAGACAAACCATGAGGCCTTAACGTCCTGGCAAGAGTCAACTGCAGGGTTTCCGGCATTTTCTTCTGTTTCCCCCACCACTACCACCATGACTTGGATACTACACAGTTGCAGCATCTAGCTACCCCACAATCCCTTCTGAGGTGCAGGCTCTGCTCTGCTTCTACCAATAAAACACTGCTGAGGGCAGGGCTGCTGTCTCTGTGTTGGGCTCAGGGGAGCATGGACTCAGCCCCATGCTTTTCCCAGATGCTGAAGAGGAGCACGGCTAAAGTGCAAGCTGATACACTGAAGTCTCCCCTGGGGACTGAATTAAGAGAGTCAAAAAAACAAAAAACAAAAAACACTGGAGCAGAGAAAGAAGGAAAAGGGGAAGGGCTGAGGCATTAGGCGCCCCAGCAATTAGAATACTTAACCAGGCCAGCAACCTGAACAGAGAAACAGCCCACAGAACTTCAGTCAATATAAATAGTTTTTAATGTGCAAAAAAAACAAAAAACAAAACATAATAATAGTCACCACCCATCTAGCAGAAGAGATTGGGAACTGCCTTCAGCCTTCTTTTATATTCCAGAAATAAGTCATACCCTAAACTCAGTAAGCTCCAAACAGAGAATGAGGCTGCCCCAGAAAGAGCAGGCTGAAACTCACAAGCCAGGGACTTGAGATCTCTCACCCTCCTCCTTTCTTGGAAGAAAGAAATCTTCATTTTTAAAGGCTGTGAAACAGGAGATCCCTGCAGTCCTCTGCTCGTAAGACCATGAGACAAACTAGAAAAGAGGCTGTGTCAAGGACACTAATTATGGAGTCAACCCAAACCAGTTTCTGACCAAAGAGCCTGCCTTATTGTGATGTCCATTTATAGTAGCTATAACATAAAGAGGAGGCCACATAGGGCCCCAGAGTTACCCGCTTTATTTCCACATGGCAGGAAGAAGACCCTGCTGAAGACTAGGCAGAGGGGCCTCCTGGGAATTTCCCAGCTCTTCTGGTTCTTGGCAGGCCAATGTGGTCTCTTTTAAGAAAGATGGAGACAGGAGAATGCCAGCCTCATATATCCCTTGCCTTGTCCTTTTGCACCACAGGCCAGGGCAGCAGTGAGCTAGGAGACCAAGGTTCCTGAGGGGCTCACAAGGTCCTGGGGGAGGCTTTCTCGGGCCTCCTGCATGCGGCGCCGGGCTCGATGGAAGGCCTCTGCAAGGGAGACGTTGCCATGTAGTTAGCTGCCATGGTATGGGGAGGAAGATGGCCCAGCTGACTCTGGGTGGCAACTGGGGAGGGAGGAACCTACCTAGCACATTGTGAATGGAACTCTGCTGGCTAAATCCTTCCAGACGGTCCAAAACACTCCGCATCCTTTTCCTGAGGGAGCTTGACTCCACAAAGGCCCTGCAGGAAACCCACCACATGGCCACACTGCTCTCCAGCCTTCAGGGATGAGGCACCAAAGGCAGAGGTCCAGGGTCACTCACCTGGACTGCTGCAGACAGTGCAAGCGGAAGGTGACGCTGCCTGTGGTCTCTGTGCGGAATCCAAAGCGGCTCAGGCGCTCCCCCTGGGGCATACAGTGGACACAGCATCAGTTTCCGCAGACTCTAGACCTTAAGAGCCACGCTAACCTCACTGCCACTCTTATTCCCATTCTTGACAATGGCAGCTGTAGGGAAAAACCTCATCCATCACCCAGACCCCCCACTCGCGCCCCACTGCAAGGCTAGCATCATGCTCCCAACAGAACTCAGGGAACATCACAACCTGTGGAGAACAAGCAGGCTTATATAAGCAGGAGCCTCCTGATGCTCTTCCCCACATCTGACTACCGCAGCCTTCACGAACGGGAGGAAAAAGGCCAGGTCTTTTGACCTGAACCAGGGGCGATACCTAAGTACACTATTCCCCAGAGACCTGGTAGGAAGGCAGTGTAGATAGCTGTACCTGATTCAAAACGCAGCCATGACTTCCGACTTACACCGTGGGAGGAAAGGTCTAAGTAATACTGAAGTGACAAACCACCCAGGGAGGGACCTCAACCTAGATCCCACCTTCTACAGAACAGAAATAGGGGCAGAACTACCCAGCATAAAATATCCCTGGGGCTACTCACCTTGAAGGTTCCTGGTATCCGCACGTAGGACAGGTCCTCCAGCTCCAGGGAACCACCGATGAAGAACCTCCTCAGCTCAGCCACAGGGCCAAGGTCCACAGGTCTCCACGTGGAGACTGTCAAGGTGTGGGAACCTGTGTGAGGAGAGAGAATGGGGCCCCTTCAGACTCCTCAGCAATGACACGGGACTTGATGCTGCTAAAACACCTGGTCAATGACAGCCTGTCCACTGGTGAAGGTTAGCATGTGGTTAACAGCCCAGGTTGAGAAGCGATCAGACAGGAATCTCAGCTCAGCCAGGGATCACCTGTGTGCCCAGGACAAGTTTCTTTACCTCCCTGAGCCTTTTTCTCCTCATCCAGTGTAATGGAAATAATAACGACACCTATGCCTTACCGACTGGTTGGGAGAATTTGATAAGTACTTAGCATGACACCCGGCGCTTATTAATAGACCACTGCTTTTATTTAAAAAGAAATACTACTCATTGGATACACATATGCCAAGAGTGCCTTCACCATGCAGCTTCTCCCTCAAGGCCATAAATCCAACCAGAGGAACACGGAGCACATAAAAAAGACTACCAGGAAGTTAGTTCCGATTTCACTTAGCTGCCTCTAATGGGGGGTGGGAGGGTCCTCAAAGGAATAAGGAATCTTTCATGTTAAATGCTTCTAATTCCTAATTTAGTCTTGTTCCTAGGACTTAGGACCACCTGAAGGGCAGGACAAGAGGTTCACCTGGGGTGGCAGGCAGCACCACAGCTCCGTAGCCTTCCACACGATACCGCTGCCAGAAGTCCAGTGAGAGAACCTCACAGTAGAGCACAGGCCATTCCGGGAGAGCACCTGGGGGCCAACAAGGGAAGCATCCAGGTCACAGGCCCTCACCAAGAGAGGGCACCGCCCAGGACCAACTGCTAAGCTACTCACCGGCAGATTCATCTTCATGAAGGAAGAGGGCTTCAAATGTGAACGGGTAGGAGAAGTAAGCTACCTTGTCCTAAAAAAAGAGTGTCACTTTACACTCAGTGTTACAGGGTGGGCAAGGCCTCACTTGAATTTGTTCTCCAAGTGGCTAATGACAAGGTCACCTCTGCATAGGAAAAAGAACAATTATCATCCCAGTGGGAAATAAAAGGCTAAGAGGCAAAGGGAGAGCCCCATACAAGCCTCTGCCATTTTCAAAAAGACTGAGAGAGGCCCCAGGCAGTCCCTGCACAGCCCACACAAAAGGTTGAGGCCTAACTTGGGTCTCCTCCCCAGAGTGCTGTTAGCCTGATAAAGCTTCAAACATAACTCAGAAGGAAATTCTTATTCCCTTGCAGACACCCTTCCTCATCCTCCATACCATTCCCAGTGACTTGGTGGCACAGGTCTGTGTGACTCCAGAGAGCTGCTGGAACGCTGGGCTTGACCAGTCTAAAAGATAAAGACCAGATACAGTAAGCTCACCCTGGAGGGGAGCAAGTCCTTGAGAAAGTTTCTTTATTCATTCACTCACTCATGTAATGGACCAATTGTTACCATTTCCTGAGTGCCTGCTATATGCTAATGTACCCTAGGACTATCCCACTGACCAGGTAGAAAAGGTGCCTCTCATGGAACAACTTCTAATGTGCATGTGGGCCGAAGCAGACAAAACACAAGAGACTACCAGGTGGTGATGAATCTGTAGTAAAAATAGAACATGGTGAAAGGACTGAGTGACTCAAAGGCTTATTTAGAGTGGGGGTGAGAGAAGGCCTCTGTTATGGTTTTAATGTGAGGTGCCCCCCAAAAGCTCATGTATGACAATTTGAGAAGGCTGAGGTGAAATGTTTGGGATATAAAAGGTTTAAGCCAATCAGTAAGTTACACCTCTTATAGGGATTAACTGGCAACTATAGGGTGGTAGGTGTGACTGAAGGAGGTGGGTCATTGGGGCATGCCTTTGGGGTATATATTCTGTATCTGGTATGGAGTTTCTCTCTGCTCTGCTCCGTGGAGCTATGCCTGCCACCACGATGTTCAGCCTCACCTTGAGCCCCAAAGAATGGAGCCGGCCTTTTATGGACTAAGACCTCTGAAACTGTGAACCCCTAAACCTTTTCCTCCTAAAATTGTTCTTGTCAGGTCCTGAAGTCACAGCAGCAAAAAGTTGACTAACAGAGCCTCTCAGAAGCAACAACGGAAACCTAAACTCAAAAAGAAACAGCTATGCAAAGACATGGTCAAAAGGGTTTCAGACAAAGGAAATGGTACTGAAAAGATCTAAGGTGGAATGAGGTAGGCAATGTTCCATAACAGGAAGAATAACTGGAATGTTATAAGGGAGAGATAAGCGGGAACCAGCTCTTTCAGGTTATGAGGACTGGGTTTATGCCAAGTGGGAGAGGCAGCTTTTAGAGTTTTCCACTCAGATGAGATACAACTGGTTTGCATCTTTGAAAGCTCAATGTGGCTATGGTATATATAGCAAAGGAACAGCAAGGGTGAACAAGTGAAGAAGCAAGAAGATAAGTCAGAAATAATCCACTGACCCAGGCAAGAGATGGTAATGGTATGTATGGTGCTAGAAAAGATGGACAAACATGGGAGCTTTTGAAGACAGAGATGACAGGAACAACAGTTCTGACTAAGGAGCTAAAGAAGATCAGCAATCAATGATGGCTCCTAGGGTTTTAACAACAGCAACTAAATGGACGATATTAACATTTTGTTAGGATGGGGAAGTCTAGGGAGTGGAGGCTTGCAGGATGAGGGGGAATCAAGAGACTAGAGTTAGGGGAGAGGTTAAGGCTAGAGACAGAAATCTGGGAGTCTGAGACAGAGATGGAATGTAAGCTATGGGATGGAGACAATTGTCTAGAAATCTGACAGGTGGAAAATAGCAGAAGCCTTGGCTCAACCTTGAACACTCTCGTAGTTTAAGATCAACAGAAGAGGAAGAATCAGCTTGAGGAGTGCCCCCCACCCAAAGAAGGAAGAACAGAATGGAGGGCCAGAAGCCAAGAGAAGTATTTCATCAAGTGAGCTGTGGCCAGGCATAGTGGTGCATGCCTGTGAGCCCAGTGACTCAAGAGGTACAGGAAGGAGGATATAAAGTTCAAGGCCAGCCTCAGCAACTTAGCAAGACATTCAACTTAGCAAGACAATCTCAAAATAAAAGGGCTGGGGATGTAGCTCAATTTTAAAGCATGCCTGGGTTCAAACCCCAGTACCAAAAAAGAAAGGTGAGCTATGTCAAATGCTCCAGAGAGGTCCAGTAAGGTGAAAAGCGAGAAGTCACCACTGGATTTGGCAGCATGGAAGTGATCTATGACCTCAAAAACAACAGTTCCAGTATTAGCAGAATAGGGAAGGAGACCCAGTACAGGAGGAGAGACAGAAGAATATCACTTACTAGTAGCTGGCAATTCCACAAAGAAGTGCACGTAGAGATTGTCATACTCATAGCCTTGGGCTGAAACTAAGAGAAAACAGGAAGTTATTCCAGCTTATTCTGCTACCACCCTCTTCCTGAGGTGCCTACATGTCTGCAAATTAAGCCTTCAGAGTTCCCCACGTCCTGCAGACATCATAAGGTGTGGGGTGGCATAGGGTGGCCCAAGCATCAAGACACCTCTGTCTGACAAGACACTTACCAACCTCTCCATTTACAAAGAGCCGGAGAGCGCCTGGGGCAGTCTAAGGTGGAGAAAAGAGGGAAAAGATCAGGAGGCATGGAGGGAATCAGCACTTCTCCAGCCCTGTCCCCACAGTTGCAGAAGATCTGACACTGCCTGTCAGTCCCACTACTGCACTTTCTCCCTGACATTTCTCCACAGAAGTGTTTCCTTCACTTCTAAAACTCATAGAGAGCTACATACTTTAAATGGCAGGGAGGGCAATCCAGAGTGGAAAGTTACTCCGGTAAGTGACAGCAGCAAAGGGAAGCTCCCCTTTAAATGGCTGAGATCAAGAAACAGCTTTCTTTTTCAGTTAGTTGTGTATCTGTCTTATCTAACTTTTCTTTATTGGTACTGGGGATTGAACCTAGGGCAGGCTCCACGACTGAGCTCTACTCCTGGCCCTTACTTTTTATTTTTTATTTTGAGACAGTCTCACTAAGTTGCCAAGGCTGGCCTCAAACTTACCATCCTCCTACCTCAGTCTCCCAAATGGGTGAGATTACGGACATGTACTGCTACACTCAGCCCTGTCATATCTGTTTAACAAGAATGTCTGTTGCTTCCAAAATATGAAAATAATCAAAGTTAATTTGGGGGGACAAGGGGAGGGACCAGTGGGTAGTTCTCCTTATTTCCAGATCTAGAAATGGAACTCCTAGGATGAGGAAAGGCACAGAACAGGCCCCCAGAATAACAGTTTTGCTTTTGTTTTTCAAAAGCCAAAATATTTGATACCCCCTTCCCCTTCATGGGGCACTTTGGAAAAACATCCAAATGAACACTGAGGAATATGTTTTTCATCTTAATATTAATTTTTAAAATTAATTATAAAGTAATATATGAATGTGTTACCACTGACAAAAAATCCAAAACCACCTAAATTTGTAAAATAAAAAGTAACAATCCCTGACGTGTTTTTTTCTCACCACCCAATAGTCATCTGCCAACTCCCAACCCCATTCCATCCCTGAGAAAGTCACCCTCAGATATGTGTACCCTTGCTGACCTTATTAAAAATGCATTAACAGTTCTGTATCAATATATTTAAAACACATAGTAAAGTCTACATCTTCTGTGCTGTTCTTTGGCCTTCTTTTTACAGTGCACAGTATGTCTTGGAGACCCTAAAGACAGGCATTATTGCTCATCCAGTCAGATAGTCCTCACAGAACTGCAAAAAGCCATGCTACGCACCATCTCAAAGTCGGTGCCCACGAGGCTGCTGAGATATTCCTTATGTCGGCCATAAAGCTGAGGAAACAAAACAAACCAAACCAAACATCAAGGTGCAGCCCAAGCCATGCCAGGGTTCCTTTGTGAATGCAAGGAAGAAAAGAAACACTAATGGGAAAGGCCAGCAAGAGCTGCAGGGCCAAGTAGCCCAGCACTGACACTTTAAAGTGAAGCTCAGAGGCTCTAGAGTCAGCTGGTCTGGGGCTGAATCCTGGCTCTCACGCCTACAAGCTCTGTCTACTTAGCTCCTCAATCTCAGCTTCCTCATTTATAAGATAGTAATACTAAAAATGTTCACCTCAAAGGGTTGTGGTAAGGTCTAACTGAAATGCATGTGACGTGCCTGGCACAGAGCATAAATGCTCAAATAGATAGCCACCAATTCCCTTATTTCGTTACAGTAAGATCAAAAGCTGTCTGATATGCCAGCTATGCTTCCAACGTCAGAACAGGCCTGTGAAGAGCAAGGCTCTTCCTCAACAACTGCTGACATCTGCTTCAGACACAGCCTCAGCTCCCAGACACAGACTCCTCCCTTGGGGCTTGGAATAAACTAGCTCTTACGTCCTTGAATACACGCTGTTCCTGCTCCTCCTCCTCCGGCTGTGCAAGAGAGGATACATTGTGGATTGTATACTTCCATAGCTCCTGCTTCTCCCCCTCTGTCTCGATTCTGTAAGGTCAAAGCCACAAAAGGACCACCTCTGATGATGGAGATGGGGCAACTTCCTATCTAGCCCAGAGACGAGCTGTCATGGGTCACACACCTAAGGTTAACATGATGGAAGGGGCCTTAATGATGACCAGAAAGGAGGTACAAAGTGGCAAAGCAGAAGGGTGCTACACCAGACCAGAGTACAGGTTCTTGGCCTAGTCCCACCTCAAAGTCACAGTGAAATCCTAAAGCATGACATCGTTGGCACCCAGTCCTCTCACCTGAAAAACCGACAGGTTAGCCCAGGTAATTTATAACTTACAGGTCTTTCATATCAGATAGAGATAAGCAAGTCAGTTCAGCCTTCCTGAGTTTACTTCTCCCTGTTCTGTTCATTCTGTTTATATCGGCAGTGCAGAGAATCATTTTCATGCAGCTACACTAGATCCCTTTCAAACTGGTTGCACTTTTTCTGACAGTTTCCTAATGGCCCATGACCCACAATAAAATATGAATCATGGTCTGGGAATTTGAAAGTTGGAACATAGGACTTTTGGAATCTCCTCAAAGGGGCAAGAAGGGAAGTCAGGGAAGGATGTAAGTTTTCACAACCCTTTTCCCTCTCCTCACCTGTAGGGTCCTTTGAGGCCAGTGAAGTCAGGTTTTACTGTGATCACACCATTGCTGTCCACTTTCAGGGTACAGAGGATGTGTTCATAGGTCTTATAGCCAAGCCTAGAAATGAGGAAATCAACATCAAGTTTTAGGATCACTAGTGTCACCTCCAGGGAAAGAGGAAGAAGTAATTGGCCCCCCACAAGGGAGATGAAAGAAGATATAGAGAGAACTGTCATGGTCAAAGACTTTCTTCTGCGTAAACAAAGATAAAAAAGATCCTCCCTCACATATACCCCAGATGATTATAACAAGAAGTGATGGTTAGTGACAGAAGATGGCAAGCATCTGAGCTGCCGGGGAGCAGCCTCACTCACTTTCCATAGGGCCCCAGATCTGCCATGATGTACATTGTCTGAAGAGGGGTGTTAACGACATGGTTGTTTTTGACGAACTCTTCTGAGGGTTCCCAGGTGACGATGCGTGACTTGAGGATGGTACCTTCCCTGGGAGAGACCACAGGAAGGGTCACTTCCCCCGGAGCCCCCTGAGAAGCCTGAAGGGGAACATAGGGGAGCATATCCCAGTGGAGGTCCACAGCAGAATGGGAAGCATGAGTGGATGAAAATACTGAGAACGCTGGCCCAGGAGGACCACGAAGGGGCCTATAACTTCCACACCCCCCCCCAACACATACACATGCACTCACATCCCTCGCCTGTCCTGCCGGCGCCGCCTGACATTCGCCATTCGCTCAACCAAAAATGACGGCACCTCGCTGGCTGCAGTGGTCATTTTCTGACTGTGCTGGGAAAAGAAAGCAGCCCTGTGAAAACCACCTGGTTAGGACCCCATGGGGCCAAGCACCTGAAGGGAAGGCTTCCTTCTGAAACCTCCTTCAGGACCTGAACCTAACAGGTAAAGCCACCTCAGTTATACACACTAATGAATGGAAGCAGAGTCACAAACAACCCAAAGAAGCCTCCTATCATGTCTTGATTTGTCCTCAGATTTCAGAAATAAGTTATTTATGCTAATATTAAAATTGATCTGCATTCTCTGAGCATATACCAACAAAATGTTGGGTTAGTTTGCCTGGTCCATATTGGAGTTAACTAGGTGGTTGGAAAAATGTTAACTGGGAAATAAATATTTTGCAGAAAATCCTCATATGGGTAACTGAGTATCAACCATATTTTTATTTGTTTTTCCAAAACAGACAATCCAACTTTTATGTGCTCCCAACCCACAGGCTTCCCCCCCCAAAAAAAACAAAAAACCATACATTCACCTAATACCTGTTCCTTGAAGATGAACGCTATAGGGTCACAGACCAAAAAAGAATCAGAAAATATAGGCTTTACTTTCAAGGACTTTTAAAATCTTCCTGACAAGACAGAACATATACAATGAAGAAAATGTAAAATAAGTCTACAGGGCATGTTGGAACAGGCAAATTGAAGGCAAGCCATTCCCTATGGCTGTGCTGAACTCTTCTTCAAATGCATAAGCTCACTAGATAGTTCTAAATCTCATCCACTTATTATTGTGCACACTGCCAGCTCCCCCACGCCCTCCAGCAAGTAGAGAGGGAGCAGCGGCCATACCACTTGCAGTCTCTGCCCACCCCAGTCTAGCCCAGCTGCCAGTAGTTGCTAGACAGGCTACCAAACTTTCCCTTACCAGGCTTCTGCTTTAATACACAGAAGCCCTGAGACCAAAAACCAAGGAAGGCAAAGAAGAAAGTTATGGCACGTGGGAAAGATCAATACCTCCTCCAAGTTGGTGTATCTGTCAGAGTCAGTATAGGTAAAAATCCGTCTGTTCTTCCGGCCACCAGAACTCTCCAGCTTCAGGATCTCTTGGCGGTATTGATAATCCAAAGGACTCTGACAGGCTGTTTCATTTTGGTACAGATCCACTTCAAACTGAGGTCACCACAAGGAAACAAATCTACTGAGAATATTTTACACTTTTGTTCCTGTTTAATCAAATCACTACTACAGAGCTGATCCTATTAACATACCATAACCAACTCTCATTTATTTAAATGATGGAGGACAGGGAATCCAATGTTAGAGCTAGAAGAAGCTGTAATGGTAGTCTACTCCGACTCTGCTGTTACAGATGGCATACAGCACAGAGGTGAATACTTTACCCAGGATCATAAAACTGAGTAGTGGCAGTCAGTATATTATGTTGCCCCCACAAACACAACAGGGGAAAGTATAAACTGTTAGTTTTTCTTGAAATCAGTATGGCAATATGTATCACCAGCCAGGTACAGGTAGTCTGAGCAAAGTAACCGTGGCTCACCTGGCTAAAGAGCTTCTCCTGCCACCCAATCACAACCTCTTCTTCTTCATCTTCATCTGGGCGATGTCCACCTCCAAAGATAAGAGTCAAATGTTTGAGCCAAACCAGCAATTCTTGCCCTGTGGTTGATTATAACCAAAGTCCCTACTCTTGTGTGTGCTACAAAACAAGTTGGAGTTCAGTGATTTGTTAAGCACTTAATCTAGACAAAGGTGAAAGAGGCTGTGGATAGACTCCAATTAGTATGAAAAGCAACCAAGGTTTGAATCTAAAGTTTTTTTTTTCAAAGAAAGGGACAGTGAGAGAGAGAGAGAGAGAGAGAATCAATTTTATTTAGTTTTTCATGTGGCTTTCATTGCTCCAACACTTTGTTGTGTATGTGATGCTAGGGTTCAAACCCACGTCCTTGTGCATGCCAGGCAAGTGCAGTAACCGCTGAGCCACTGCTCCAGCCCCTGAATCTAAAGTTTTAATCACTCTTAATTTGCATAAAAGGTAGTCTTTCCTTGTAGGAAATACTTTAATTCATTGTCAGGAAGTGAAATTTAGATATATGCTGAAGAGCCAGTCAGTCCTTCCTTAATACTAACTGTCTGCATTTGCTAGAGAACTCTAGCACATCCTGAAGCCATATCTAGAATCACAAACACTGTGATTTAGGAGACAAGAATCAGGAAAGGACAGGGAAGGCACATAAATGATTTTTTAAAGAACCAGATCTAATACATTCCTGAATCAGGGTGCCTTTCTCAGAGATGCATGCTTCACAGCCCACTAGCCCATACTCCTGCCCAGGAATATTTCTAAATAGAAAAAGAAGCAACAAAAGCAGAATGACTATTAACCTAATGTAAGCACTCTGTCCTCTTACTTACTCTTTTGGCTTCCTCTATAAGGATAATCAAAAGGACACTTCAAACTGAGGTCACCGCAAAGAAACAGATCTACTGGGAATACTTCAAACTCTTGTTCTGGTAACTGTTTAATCAAATCACTTCTATAGTGCTGATACTGTTTGACACGTTTTCATAACCAACTCTCATTTATTTAAATAATAGCGGAACAGGAATCCAAGAATGCTAAAGCTAGAAAGAGTTGAACATTCAAATTCATGTTTTTCAAGTAGTCCTCAATTTTAAAATTGTTTTTAAAGGTACTTATGTGCATATTTAGAGTTTTGGAGCATATTTTGTCGTAGACAAAAGAAAAACACAAATGGTATTTAGGTTACCAGGGAAATGTATGGCATATCAAAATATGATATTTGTTATTTTGCTACATTTGAACACAATATAGATCAATATCTTTTTTAAGAGAAAAGGAGAGAGAGAGAGAGAATTTTATTTATTTTCTCATATGGTTTTTATTTCTCTGACACTCAGTTGTGTATGTGGTGCTGGGATTTGAACCTGAGTCCTCGCACATGCCAGGCAAGCGCTCTACTGCTGAGCCAAGAATCACTAGATCAATATCTTGATGGTAGGAATCATATTCAGCTTTCGTACACAATACAATGTAGCTGTTAAGACTCCCTGGGTTCAAATCCTGGATCCAACATTTACCAGCTCTGCGACACTGGGCAAGGAACCTCAACCTCAACGGTTTCTCTTAAGACCACAGACCTAGATCTTATTCTAATTTAAGAGGTACTTCTACTGCCCCAGACCTTTTCACCGATCCCCAAGTGGTCACATCACCATCATAACACCCACTGGCAGTTGGATGAGGCCTGAAAGTGGCCAAGTCTATGAGGTCCTTCCCAGACTGGGTAGCAGGCTGGTAATGAAGAAAGTTGCTTGATGTGATTCTTTGCAGATGAACTCTGTGAAGGCAAAAAAAAAAAAAAAACCCCAAAACCCCAAAATATGCATAACAAGACACAAGACTCGTAACCAGAAGATGAACACAGCAAGGATTAGGAAACAAAACAGAGGAGGTGGAGTTGCAAAGGCGTGCAACTCGGGTGGGGCGCGGGGCACTTTAGGGAAATTAAGATGAGAGGGTGTGTTGGGGGCACAGCCCTGGGGGACATGGGGGTGAAAAGGGCTTGGGTGGGACTGGAGTGGAGAAGGGTCTGGGAAGCTGGAGATGCTTGGGAGATCGGGAAGCAACTGGTTAGGATCTTAGCCAGAAGTGGGGGCCTCAGAACACCAAAAAGCTTAGGCTCGAATTATCTGAAGGTATAAAAGCATGGAACCCCGGGGCTAGGGCAGTGAACTACCGGAGGCGCAAGTTGCGCACGGGGTCCCGGGAGCGATAGACGGCCTCCCCAGTATCCGCATTCCAGACGGTCTCCGCCATGACAGCCGCGACGCGGCGCGCCTGCGTCGGAAAGTGCACCGCCCCCACTTCTCCTAGCAACGGAGACGCTGGGTCTGGGCGGTGCTGGACTAGCTGCGCGCGCAACCGCTGTTCCCGCCTCTGCACTGCCAGTAGCTGAAGCAGCCAGGCGGAGCGATCTGGGGCGCTCTGGAGCGTTTGAACGAAGTTCTGGGGCCCAAGACGGGACGTGATGAGCTGTATAGATGAGGCCACAGGCACAACCGCCCGCCCACTTCATCTAGATGCAGAAATGGTGATGGGCACTAAATCCAGGAGACCCGAGTCCTCGCTCTCTACTTTCCCCACTATACCACACTGCCTTCTACTTGAATGCATGAAAACTGTCCTGAAAATCGGTGGGCCTGCCTGAAAGAATGCACCCGTTCTTCTCAAAGGAGTCAGGGAAGATGTTGTCACTTATGCACACACGAAAATATATTTTTGGGGAAAAAATGGTCAGTTATTAGTAGTTGTGTTGGTATTCATTGAGCCAGAGAAAGAATAAAAAAAAAAAAAAAAGGAAGTCAGCAGGAAGGAAAGAAAAGATGTTTTTGTGAACTGGTTCTTCTCCTGGGTGTATTTGTTCTGGACTGTTAGGCCAATTTAGATGCTACACTGGCTCCCTGAAACACTGGGATTCAAACCCGGGTCCTTGCACTTGCCAGGGAAGCCACCTCTCCAGCCCCTCAGGGGTCTATCAAAGGAAGAACACAATATAAGTCTGGCTCCCTGGCACCTTGAGATTGCCAACAGCTATAAGCCTTTAGCATCTGTTACTCCCCCAACAGAGTAAGCAGTCATCCCCTAAATTCAGGAATCTCATGCCAGTTCAATTATACGGCATTAGAAGTCCTGGGTACCTTAACAACTAGTGTAAAACAAGGATTCACAATAAATAACAATATTTATATAGAATATTAATACAGACTGGCCACTATGCATTGTCCCGTATCCTCATGCAAACCCCTCAAGTAGGTATTTTTAGTCCTGTAGTCTGGTTGAGCAGATGGAGTTAGTGAAGGCCAAGGGTTAAAGGGCTAGCTAGCTAAGGTTGTATTCTAAAGTAGCCAAAGCGCTCAGGTTTGCCTGTCTTTTGAAACCCAACATCTTCCACTCTCACTCGCAGCTTCTCACCTGTTTATTCCATAAGAATACACAATTTCCAAGTGAGAAATAATTATTTCAGCAGATGAAACCATGGAAACAGAATACTAACTCCTTAAAAAATGGTCACTCTTGGTGCTGGAGCAGTGGCTCCGAGGTGATGGCACTTGCCTGGCATACGCAAGTACCTGGGTCCAAACCCCAGCACCCACATACACAGCTAAGTGTCAGAGCAATGAAGGCCATGTGAAAAACTAAATAAAAATTTATTCTCTCTCTTTCTCTCTCTCTCACACACACAGTCCTTCTCTATTTAAAAAAAAAATGTTTTTTAAATGGTCACTCTAATTTTTCCTTCTAAAGTGGTAAATAGACTATTCCTGTGCCAAAGGAACAGGAGATGTTAACGATGGAGACTACATCAATGATTTAATTTTAAAACCAGATCAAAATGATACCAAAGTCAATCTGACATAGTTATATACAAAGTAGTTACAATACACATAGCATGGAAATGTAAGCCATTTGTATAAGTAATAATAGGTAGCATTAATTTATATAAATAGACCAAGAGGTTTTATGCTTTCTCTTTGCTTACTGATTTCTATAAATTGGGATTCTTAAAACTGAGGTCCAAGAATGGGATCCAAAAGGTCTTCCCTAGAATTCTGTATGGGGCATTTTCTGGAAAGAGTTCATAGTTTTTATTAGATCCTGGAAAGAGTTTTTACCCTGATACCAAGAATGTCCTGATTCTCCACTAGGCTAATTTCTGCCATCTCATTGAAAGCCATAGTTTTGAATCACGAAGCATAAAGGCCAAATTCTCTTTTGGCATCACTGGTAGCCCTTCTACCCCTCTTCCCAACCAGGATGGGTCAGAGTTGATGTTTATTGAATTCTTTCTAAAAATAACACACTACTTGGAGAAAATCTTTAGTTTAAGAAACATCATCTGCAGAAACCATCCTGAAGTGTAGATATTATTATTTCTATTTCACATTTGTTACCATTTGGATATGAGGTATCTCCTGAAAGCTTCCAGATAAATGCAGGAATGCTCAAAGGTGAAATGATTAGATTGACAGCTATAGTTAAGCAGTAGCTTGGTTCCTTTGATAGGATAGTCCTTTGGAAGGAGTACTGTGCTGGGTGGTGCCTTTAGGCGGATGGGGCATGACAGCAGGATGTAGGCCACGGGGAGCGTGCCTTGGGGATTATATATTTTATCTCTGGCTCCAAGTGCCATGAGCTGAGTAGCTTTCCTCCACCATGCCTTTTCACCACGGTGTCCTGCCTCATCTTGGATCACTGGCAATGGAATCAGCTGAACATGGACCAAACCTCTGAAACTATGAGCCCAAAATAAACTCTCCCTCCACTAAGTTGTTCTTTTTTTTTTTTTTTTAAGAGAGAGGGACGGTGAGAGAAAAAGAAAGAATAAATGTTTATTTTTATTTTTGCATGTGGCTTTTGGAGCCCCAAGACTTTGTTGTGTACATGGTGCTGGGGTTTGAACCCACATACTCTCACATGCCAGGCAAGCACCGTAACCACTGAGCCACCGCTCCAGCCCACACTAAGTTGTTCTTATTGGGTATTTTGATCACAGTGACAAAAAAAATGACCTGTCAGGGATGGAGTGATGGCTCAGTAGTTGGAGTGCTTGCCTGACATGTGCAAGGACCTGGGTTCAAACTCCACTACCACATACACAACTGAATGTCAGAGAAACAAAGGCCAAATGAAAAAAATAAATAAAATTGATTCTGTCCTTTTCATTCTCTCTCACTCTGTCCCTCTCTCTTTAAAAAAATTTTAACTCACCTATACAACATATTTGTAATTCAAGTCATTAATTAAATCATCTATGTTCTAATGACTAGGAAGCATAGAGCCTGAATGTACATTCCAGATGTTCTGACAACACAGTACTCCTAAGCAGTAAGAGGAATGGGCTAATTGTAAGAAAAGAACCAAATGAAGGAAATAGAAGCGGCTCAACAGGAACATAGGTTTATTCAGGACAAACCTGCAGAGGGTAGCCCAGTGGAGACTGAGACCTGTCTTCAGCCACAGCATGGGGAAGTTATGGGGGAGTAAGAGTGTAGGGGAATTTTTATGGTTAGACTGTTGCTAAGGGGTTGTCAGGCAAGGGGCCTTGTGGTCTCACCTCGATTCTTTGAGGCGGTCATTGTTCCATGTCAAACTCAGGTACTTTCAGGATTCAAGTCCCAGATAACAATTTCCTTTCTTTGTAGGATGATGGAGTATTTTCTAGGGTTTAGGTCAGGCTGAGTCAGAGTGACCACTAGGTGACTCTAGTTCTAAGATGAAGGATATGTTTAAAAATGGCGTTGCCTATGTTAAGTTCTTCCTAACACTATTGACATACATAACAAGAATGAATCTTAAAATAGTCATGCTGAATGGAAAAAGACAAAAAAAGGGGGGGGGGGCTGGAGCAGTGGCTCAGTGGTTGGAGTATTTGCCTGGCATGTGCACAGATCCAGGTTTAAACCCCAGCACCACATACACAACTAAGTGTCAGAGAAACAAAGGTCAGATGAAAAAATAAGTAAAATCAATTCCCCCCCTTCTCTCTCTCTCCCTCCCTTCTTCCCTCTCTCCAAAAAAAAATATAAAAAAGAAAACGACAAAAAAGAGCACATGTTGTCCGATTTTATTGCCATGAAACCCTGGAAAACACAAACTCATCTACAGTGGCAAAAAGCATATCACTGTGGTTGCTTGGGGTGGGGTAGGGGAGGAAGTACGTGAGTCAGCAGGAAGAAATTCCAAAGGAAAACAGAAAAACTTTCGAGGATGATGGATTTGTTCATTATCCTGTCTCTGGTGCTGGTTTCCATCAATGCATTCATATGTCAAAGCCTATCTGCAGAATCTGCACATACTTTAACTAGCTGTTTAGGTTTAGGTCAATTATACCTCAATAAACTGTTTGTTTTTAAATAAAACACCAAAAAAATTAAAGAAAAAAGATGAGCTCTCCTTTGACCTGTGCTGCTCCTTTCCTACCTCTGTGCCCATCCTCAACCCCTCTCTCAATTTTCCTTTCCTAAATTGGGCCCATCAGACCAACATCAGAAGAGCCCACCAGGGCAGACTCTCTCCTCTCTCACTAATTGGTACCTGGGAAGCAGGCTAAATTTGGGGACCAGCTAACCCCCTCCAAACTGGAAACACATTTCCTCTGCTGAGAGAAGGAAGTTTAAAGGCTGCAAACCCCGACCCCGACAGGCACCAAAGAAGAGGGGAACAGATTGCCCACTCAGGCCCAACCCAACATAACTAAATCTGCATATGTGTATTTCCTACCCTTTGTCACTTCCTTACCTCTTCTCCTTTAAGAGTTCTGCTAATTTTCACAGGTTTCAGAGACGGAACTTTGAAACAGTTGAGTTTCTTCTATCTTCCCTCAAAACTGAATAAAATCTATTTTCCTACCAATTTTAACTCTATACTTCTGGAGCAGTGAGCATTCTGGCCTGGCCTCTTTTCTTCCCACCAACACTTGATTACAAGAATTTATGAGAGCAGAAGATAAGACTCTACTGGGTCCCAGAATGTCCATACGTTTTGCCTGATCATGATCTCTGATATTTATGTTGGCCTTAGGAACAGATGTTTTTAAATGAAACAACCTTATGAGGAATAATAGATCTGATTCCTGCTTTTCTCTCACTCTATCCTACTGTGAAGAAGGAAGAAGGGGCTATGAATTATAAACATTCCAATTATAAAGCAGAGATTATCAAATTGGATGAAAAAGTACGACTCAACCATATGCTGTCTACCAGGGTAAAGAACTCCACTCTAAATATGAGGAAACAGATTGCTTGAAAGTTAAAGGATGAGAAAAGACATACCACACAAATACTAATCAAAAGAAGGCTAACATTGCAAAATAAATAGCAAATAAAATAAATTTAAGAACAACAAATACTGTGGGGCTTACGAAGCATACTTTTAATAATAAAAGCATCAAGTCATCAAGAGGACACAAGAAAGTTAAATGTTTATACACTTAATAACAACTTCAAAGTACCTGAAGCAAAAATTGATGGGTATGAAAGGAGAAATGGACAAATCCACAATTATTGCTGGATATATCAATACCTTTCTGTCAGTTAATGACAAAACAGTTAATGACAGAGAATCAGTAAGTGTATAGAAGACTTGAACACCACCGTCAACCAATTGGAATTAATTGGCATTTGTAGAACACACCACCCAACAACAGAACACACAGTCTTTTCAAGTGCATATAGGACCGTGACTGAACTAGACCATTTCTGGAATATAAAACAAGCGCTGATGATTAGCACTGGCAGAATCAGCATGCTTGAAGATCAGCCACTGGAGACAATCCATCTTGAGGAACAGAGAAAAGAGACTGAATAAAAACGAACAGAGGCTTACAAACCTGGAGGAGACAATCAAGCATACTAACACATGAATAATACAAATTCAAAAGAGACAGGAGAGAAAGGGAGTCAAAAAGAATAATGGCGGGCTGGAGCGATGGCTCAGCGGTTACGGCGCTTGCCTGGCATGCACAAGTACCTGGGTTCAAACCCCAGCACCCACGTGCACAGATAAGTGTCAGAGCAACAAAAGCCATGTGAAAAACTAAATAAAAACTGATTCTCTCTGTCTCTCTCTCACTGTCCTATTCTCTTTAAAAAAATAATAATGGCTGAGAATTCCCCCAATTTGAATAAAAACGTTTATCTATAGATGCAAAAGTTCAACAAATCATATGTAGGGTAAACTCAAAAAGTACATGC
The DNA here is from genome assembly GCA_004027875.1 of Aplodontia rufa. Taxonomy (NCBI): domain Eukaryota; kingdom Metazoa; phylum Chordata; class Mammalia; order Rodentia; family Aplodontiidae; genus Aplodontia; species Aplodontia rufa. Next base: position 59,778 of record PVKS010002855.1, on the reverse strand, counting down.
ATAGGCACGTTGTAAATGAAATGTCAAAAGATGAAAAGCAACAGATCCTTAATGAGATTGACCATGTGATCTCGCACCCCCACTCTTAAGTATTCACTCAAGAGAAATGACAGCTGGGTGTGGTGGTCACACCTGTAATCCCAGGCGCTCAAGAGACTGAGGCAGGAGAATCACAAGTTCAAAGCCAGCCTCGGCAGTTTAGCAAGGCCCTAAGAACCTTAGCATCAACCCGTCTCACGATAAAGAATTAAAAGCCCTGGGGTGTACCTCAGCAGTAAAGCACTACTGGCTTCATTCCCTGGGACAAAAAAAGAGAAAGAGAAATGACAATGTACTTCAATGCTGAGCAACATTATTCATTATAGTAAAAATAGGAAAAGCCCTAATATCCATCAGGATGCACATGCTTCAACAAATTCTATCTATATAGTGGAATACTACTTCATAATAAAAACCAAAGGACTGATACATAAAACTACATGAATGAATCTCAAAATCATATGCTAAATGAAAGAAACCAGACGCAAAAGACTATATACTGTACGATTGCTTTACATGACGTTCTAAAACAGCAACAACTATAGAGATGAAAAATAGATCAGTGGTTGCCAGGGATTGAATGATTTTAAGGGGCAGCATGAGGGAATTTGGGGGATAATGGGACTGTTCTATATGATCTGTGGTGGTGGTACATAGATTGTTAAAATCTATAGAAATACGTACCACAATGAGTGAATTTTATGATATGTTATTTTTTAAACTTCTTACAGAGTAGCAAGAGATCCCTAAATGGAATGCAAACTATGAACAATTAATCTAATTGTGCCACAAATGAGTCATAACCACACTGAAGAGAGGAGGAAGAAAGGAGCCAAAGTACCTTTAGAAAATGGTGGGAGGGTGGTTTAAGACCGAGGGAGAGTGAATCAATTTTATCTATTTTTTTCATCTGGTTTTTATTTCTCTGACACATAGTTGTATATGTGGTACTGGGGTTTAAACCCAGGTCCTCATGCATGTCAGGCAAGCACTGTAACTGCTGAGCCATGCTCCAGCTCCTAGAAAATGGTGTATTGACAAAAAACTGAAAGCTAAAGGCAAAATGAATTATCCATAAACACTACTTCAGTTGATAAATTTCTTTCTCAGCAGGACTGGGTTAGCAATTCCGAAACTATTTATTATGTACACTAGAGTTGAACAAATAAGTAAATATATTGTAGATATTGAGAATCATTTCTCCAAGAAGATTCAGGACTGGAAAGGTGGCTCAGTGATACAGCACTTGCCTGGCATGCACAGGGACCTGGGTTCGAACCCCAGTATCACATACATAAATAAATGTCAGAAAAAAAAACCAGATGAAAAAATAAAATAAAATTGATTCTCTCTCTCTCTTCAAAAAAAAGAAGAAGGAAGAAAGAAATTATAGGAAAGCAATAAAGACAAGAGTGGACCCAGTGATGCGGGGTCAAAGTTGGAGTTAGGAATGAAAACTCATGTATGTTTTCTAAAATATGTACAAAGACAGGGTCAGGAATAAGAATAGTTTTGTTGTATGCATTAGCTACATACAGTTTCTAGCTCTATCCACTCTTTTAGAGTGTAGAGCAGTCACTTCTCAGCAGAAATGAGCACGCACAGCACCCAGACCTTAGTTTTAGATACCATTCTCCATTGTAAAAGAAGCAGGGCTCTTTGAAGAAATGATGGATTTGCAGGAAAGAAACAGAATGGAACCTGTTAGGTACCTCTTGGCTAGGTAGCTGCCATCAGCCAAAGACAATCCTGATACGGGTGCACCAATGAAGGTCGACATGCTCAGAGCTGGTAAAGAGGACCTGGGGAGGGCACCAACAGCATCTGTTACCAGTGCAATGGGGGATGTGATTCCATGAAACTGCATGGAGTGAGACTAAACCCAGGTCACCAAGAGAGTGAGCACTCCCATCTCTTCCCAGTTCCTGTCCAGATGGTGTGCCAACAGGAGAGCTGAGACTACATGAATATTACCATTCGTGTTACCTGAGTCGGGGGTGAATTAAGTAGCTCAGCAAGACCCAAAAGCTAAGCTTCTGAAGCAGTTTGCTTCTATGCCCTAGCCAGATTTCAAATGCCTTTGCCCAAGAAACATACTAATCTTCTGATAATCAATTGCTTTTATCTTAAGCAGTCCTGTTTTCCCTACAGTGGGTCCCAACAGGTTAGCCCAGGTCTCCAGTGACCTAGCAAGACTTGGGGCAATAAGAGTATTATAATTAGTAGGTCTTTGATAATAATACTGACTTCTGTGTTTCCCATTTTAAAAGGGGTGCAAAAATTCTGGGGGGAATTAAACCCAGGGCCTCACACATGCTAGGTAAGCCCCTACCACTGAGCTACATCCCCAGCCTAAGGTGTCAATTTATTAAAAGTATAGGGACTTTAAAAGTCACCTTCCAATCAGGTGTGGTGTCACACACCAGTAATCCCAGCAACTTGGGAGGCTGAGGCAGGGGATCGAACGTTCAAAGCTAGCCTCAGCAACTTAGTGAGGCCCTAAGCAACTTAGCAAGACCCTGTCTCAAAATAAAATATGAAAAGGGCTGGGGAGGGCTGGAGCAGTGGCTCAGTGGAATTGTGCTTACCTGCATGCTTGAGGACCCAGATAGGAACCCCCACACCACATACACAACTAAATGTCAGAACAACAAAAACTAAATAAAATTAATTATCTCTTTCTCTCCCTCTCCCTCTCTCTCTCTCTCTCTAATAAAATAAAATAAAATATAAAAAAGGGCTGGGGATATGTCTCAATGGTTAAGTACCCCTGGGTTCAATCCCTGGTTACTCCCCCCAAAAAATTTGCCTGCCATATGCCTCCCTTTCTTGGTATTTTCCTGGAGATCATAAAGAAATTAATATCTTCAACAAATTCTAGTAAGGCAGCCTTCTCCTTTTCTTATTTCCAGAACTTTCTGCCAAGTGTAGGATTTTTTTTCAAGTTCAGTCTCATTATAGCCCACTGACTTTATCCAAATCCTGTTATCTTTTGAAATGTATTCATCAGTGGATATATTTATATCCACATGATAATTTTGAGTCAAAGTTTTAACTATTATGTAAAAAAAATAATTTAACCACTTTGAGAAAGAATTTTCAATAATGCTATCTGAGATGGTAAGATGTGGTAGTTAAGAGTTTGCTCCACAATTCATAAATTAGTTCCTTCAATAAATATTTGTTGGGTTGGGGATTTAGCTCAGTGACAGAGTGCTTGCCTGGCACACACAAGGCCTTGAGTTTGGTCCTCAGCCCTAAAAAGAAAAGAAAAAGAAAAAGAAAAAACGAATATTTGTTAGTTGATGGTCTTGGGATAAGTCTTATACTGAACAGACTCTGACCTCATGGCTGGGGTAGATAAAAAAGTAAATCTGTACAATATATGGCAATCAGTTCCATAAAGAAAAATAAAGCAATGAAGGATAATAAGAACTGTGGGAAAGGAGTTTAAAATTTTATTTTTTAATTTTATTTATTTATTTATTTGTTTATTTTCAGGGCTGAGGACTGAACTCAGGGCCTTGCTCATGCTAGGCAAGCACTCTGCCACTGAGCTAAATCCCCAACCCCGAGTTTGAAATTTTAAAAAAATTCATTAAGATTGCGTTATTTAAGCAAATGCCTGAAGATGAGTGGGCTTGTCCTGTGCCCTCCTGGAGGCCCCAAGTTTGTGACTGAGTGGGCTGCTTTCTGCTCGCCTTGTTCAACTTCCTCATGACCAACATGACCCCCAGAGGCCACAGGAGCTATTAGGGTTCAGTCCCAGATATACACGTGCTACTCTGTCAGAGGTCCTGCTCCATAGGAGCTAAAGCTCCCTGTTTCTTGGTTCTGATCTCCAAGGTGACCAGCCATCCTGCAATCAAGAATCCACAGGTCTCCTCTCACTCTCCCTCTCCTCAGCAGAGCTCCCTATTATTTGTTATGTAGCTTATTGCTCATTTGCTTGTTTTATTTTGTTTTGTTTTTTCAAAACAATGGCTTGTTCTAATCTCCCAGGAAGAAGGAAAACTCAGCCCTCCCAGTACACAAAACTGAAATTGCTCTCTCGAGTGGGGTTAAAGGGGAAAGTATTTCCAAGTTTTCAACAGAAGAAAATGGAGTTAAAGCTCTCAATCACATAAGCATCCCTGGGATCCTTTCCAGCCCTCCACCTCCAGGATCACCAAGTCACATTTTGTGGTTGTTGTTGTTCCAGGCTACATTAGTTCTTGTCTAGATGACTGCAGCAGGTTCCTGCCTGACCTCTCTGTTTCCAGTCTTGTTCTCCCCAGCTCTTTCCCTACCAAAGCAATATGATCTTCCTAAAGCAATAATCTGATGGCAGTTAAAATCTCTTTGCCAATTAAGGAATAGAAACATGATCAAGTTCATACCACTGAGGTGTGAGAAAAAGCTTGCCAAGATTTCTGGAAAAGGAATTCTTTCTCTTTGGAAGATTCTCTGCCTTCTCCTGCTATCTTGGCCCCAAAGGAAGGATGGAGTTGAAACTTGGAGGAGGCAAAGCCAGGAGAACTGCCCGCAGGGTAAAGGAAGCCAGAACCACTGAAACAAGTCAAAACTGACGTCTTCCTCATCTATGGATTCTTGCAAGCGATTTTTTTTTAAATTTCAGAGGATCAAAATATGGAGCAAAATTTGGTTGCACAATAATGTGATATACTTAACATCAAATACACACTTAAAATTTGTTAAGATGGTAAATTTTATATTAAGAGTCATTTCCATAGCTTTAAAAAGAAACTATTACAACAACAACAACAAAAAATATGGCACACCATATTTGTTGGACCATTAGTGTCCAACATTGCCCTTGAAATTTTCCCAATTTGTTAAGCCCACCCTTGTTTTTTTTTTTTTTTTTTTGAGTTGGACCCAGCAAACAAATGTTAACTAATGTTGAATGAGATTCCAGGAAGTAGGAACACTGCAATCAACACCTTATATTTGATGGGGTTGGCTGAACTGATAGGAGACAGGACTTGAGACTGAGCTACAAAATTAGCAATACCGATAGTGATTGTGAAACAGGTTGTTTGTCTGCCTCTTGAAGTCAGTGTGCAAAAAAAAATCACCTGGGGATCTTGTTCAAATACAGATTCTGATTCAGTAGGTCTAGAGTGGGACCAGAGATTCTTTATTTCCAACAAGCTTCCAGCTCATGCCAATGCTACTGAACCATGGGCCACACTTTGGGTAGCAAGGAATTCAACTTCTGTGCTGTGGAATAGGGATCCTTGCATTATGAGGATGGTGGGGGAAATTCAGGATGTTGAATTGTGTTGACAACTTCATAAAGCCCTCAGTAAGGCACTAACAGAAAGAGACATGCTTAGTTTCACACTGGCCTGCGTAAAAACAAAATATATCTCTGTGAAGAGAGGTGTACCATTGGTAAAGAAAAGAGGGACAGTAAAACACCATGTCCCTGAACGCCCTCTTTCTGTTCCCAAAACACAAGCCAAGTTAAAAGCCAGCCTGGAATGTCCAGATACATATTATCTTGAAGGATCCTGGATTTCTTTTAAGAACATTGAGAACTAGGGCAAGTAAGTGCTATCTGTAGCAACATTCTTCAGGACAGCTGCTTCTTGGGTGGCTGGTCATAGAAGCAAACAAAGCAAGGTAATGTTGGCGACGTTGCTGTTTCTGCAGCCTAACACATAAAACCCCTTTCAGTGACGACTGACACAGAACCAAGAGCACCGTGGAAAGGATACGAGTCATTCGTTCAGCCAGCAGCCACTGGACAGAACGGCTCAAGGGAGAGGAAGCCCTGTGTGGTAAAGCACAGTGAGGGACGGAGGTGCTCTCGGTTCAGCACCCCACCACTGAATTCTCCTTGAAGTGGTCACTGATCTCTTGTAAGCCTTCTGCAATAAACCTATGTCTTTCATGCTGTCTCCAGGCACTTTCTTTGACCTTTCAGCAACCTACCCCACTGCCCTGGCACAGATATGCTGTGAACATGACCGAGGTTCTCTCTACCTGTCAACTGCAATAAAAAATGGCTGAATTGTGATAATGTGATTCTGCCCATCTTAATCAACTTTCTGTAGTCTAATTATATTTGTAGAATGCATGCATGAATGGGTGAGTGAATGAACAATAAGAAAGAAATCAATATCTAGAGCCACCCAGACATGAAGCAGTTCATCATTCCAACCCAGGGATGTTCAAGCAGTGACTCAGTGACCATCTGACAACTTTAACGTGAATAGGTACTACCCGGGGATCTTGTGAAGATGCAGATTCTCTGTCACTAGGTCTAGGATGGAGCCTGGGATTCTGAATTTCTAAATAGCTTCCAGAAGATTCTTTTGCTGCAGGTCCTTGGACCATGCTTCGAGTAGTAAAGATGTCGTGGGGAATTCTCTAATGGGTCAAAAGTTCAGTTAGGTTAGTAGTTTCCGAAACTGCCTGCATGTCAGACTTACCCAGAGAGTTTATTGGGAATAAAGATTCTTCAGTTCCAATGATAGAGTTTCCAATTCCATAGATTAAGAGCATTTAATCTCTTATTAACCTGTATTTTTAACAAATTTTCTACTGATTCAGACACAGCTTTTGCAAGCCACTGAGCCCCAGGTTTCTTGAATGTATTACAAACTCTAGGCTTCCTTTTCTTAAGAATTTGACAAATATCAATCAGGATGGGGCAAAGCCAGCCTGACCACATTTCTCCTGCTATATTAAACAAATAGCACCATGATCAAAACACATCCCTGTTAGGACTCTTGGATCCACACTTATCCTTTCTCCAGATAAATGGCATTTTCTATCCTTTTGCAGATCAGACTATGTTGTGCTCTCAAAATAGCTCATTAATGATTTCTTGAGCTCCATTAGCCCATGGTGATTCAACATAATTATGTTTAAAAAAACAACTTTCACATCGGGTTTCTTAGAGATTTTTTCACACACACACAAAAAAAAATAGCAAAGGAAATCTAAGATTGTGTGATACATTAAGACATCTCACAAACAGGAGTCATCTAAAAAGAGCTTGGAAGAGCCATGGTCTCTTGCTCCTGCTGCAGCTGTGAGCAGAGAATTCATATCCCTAATCTGAGGCTATAGAATTTTAATGCAGCAGAATCACAGACAGATTTGAGAAGTTCCTGTTTTGTTTTGTTTTGTTTTGTTTTCATCACCTCATTGTTATTATTCTCCCTTCCAATGTAGTCACAAATGGAAGGGTTCGTGGAGATGGGTGGGGGCCAGAACTTGGGGATGGACAGGGAGGCTGGACTTCTGCTTGGCCGCAGGAGTCAGGAGAGGAGCCATTGGAATTAGTAAGTCCGAAATCCAATGAGGACCATGTTGGGCTACAGGTAGCAGCCTGGAAAGAAGCGAACATATAGGAAAGCCCATAAGATGTGCCCTTGCAGGTGTCCTGGTAGATGGGCACAGGCTGAAGGGACAAAAATAGGTAACACAAGCTACAGCTGAGCCATCTGACTCGACCAGTCCAGGTAAGGTGAGCCTCCAGGGTCCTCCCAACACACAGGGGTGTTTCTATCACCTACCTCCAGCTGTGTTAGTCCCTTTGTTATATAGTTTCTGGATAGAAACTATAAGAATGCTGGGAAATCATGGTATATAAATATATATTAGATGGTATATATATATATTAGAAAGAAGAAGAAGAAACTTTATTTATTTTTTTCATCTGACCTTTGCTTCTCTGACACTTAGTTGTGTATGTGGTGCTGGGGTTTGAACCCAGGACCTCGCATATGCCAGGCAAGTGCCCAACCAAACACTGAGCCACCCACTCCAGCCCTATGGTTTATTTTTTCTTTTCTTTTCTTTTTTTCTTTCTTTCTTTTTTTTTTTTTTTAGTTACTATCAACTCTAAGCTCCATGAAGGCATAAATCTTGTCTATCTTCAGTCCTAAGACATCCCCAGAACTTAAATGCCCAGCTTGTGGCAGGCACTTGTCCAATAACTAAACAATTGTCTTTTATGTCTTTCCGCTCCACTGACCGGTGAGTTTTCTAAGAGGAAGAACCAGGCTCAATCTATCTTTGTATCCTTAGGTTACCCAAACAATTACTCAATGCATAATTATTTGAATTGTTCTGAACTAAATTAAATTATCAGTAGTAGCAGTGCCCCAGGCACTGGGCTGGGACTCAGGGCAAAATTCCAGGGTTTGGACAGGGGAAGTTAACAGTGAGGCCATGAACTCCAGAAGTCTGGATGCTGAAATTAAGATAAATTCATAGTAAAGTCTACACCAAGAAGAAAAAAACAGGAAATGTGGATGTCTATAAGCAGTGAGGACTGGCTTTCCAATGTAAGGCTGAGACATCCTCCGGCCTTTATTCTGAGGATGGGTATCACCAACAATGCAGCAACCAGATCCACAGGGATTCTGAGAAGTGAGAGTAACTAGCATGTGCTCCCGAACTCGAGCAGAAATCCTGGCTGGGCCGCTGCTGGTATGTGGAGACTGGCAATGGTGTGCTTCTCACCCACATGCCCAGAACAGAGGAAACCTAGATCTGGCTCCTCTAGGGCATAGGGTGCTCCTCATCAGAGAGCAAGCAGCCCATAACAGAGCCAGAAGTCATCAGGAAATCCAGCAGCAGAAGGCAAAAAGCAAACCTACCATTTCTACCTCCCTTGTCTGTGATGTGCAACCCAGTAATGAGGACATGGAGATTTAGCCACTTCCTTTCTTAGTTTCAGCTTCTGACCCTCATCAGAATGTTAAGTGGAGAGTCAGATGAGGCTGAGAGGGCAAAAATGTGACATCTCAAGGACCAGCTCACACCAAAGTAGCTGCTCACTTCCCATGACTCAGAAATCATCTTGATGAAGATCTCTGACACATGAATCATGCTTTACATGTCTGCATATATATTTTAGCTGATCCTCACAGCACCCTGGGCCACAGGCTGGTGTTATTCCTGCTCACCAGAGAAGGATACTAAGGCTCAGAATGACTCTCCTGGGCTTCCACAGCAATGGAGCAGGGCAGACAGGGACCTGTAAGACCTTTCCCTGAACCCACTCTGAGCTCAGTGACTTCTGATGTCCAAGCCAGTTGGACACCTCCTCTGGGGCCCACAGTGGTGGCCAGAAGACACAAAGCATGGGTTAAATATGGTTCGTGTTCCTCAAACATATATTTTAGCTCAGTGTATAGAAAATTCTATTTTTTTAATTCTAAATTTTTATATGAAACCAAATATAAGTTCTTGAGTGAGACACAAAATATGAATATTTTAAGTTAAAATGTAAGATATTGACTTTTCAGTTAATAATGTGGCAATATTGGTTCATTAATTGTGACAAATGTACCATACTAATGTTAACAGGGTGATAGTGGAAACAGGGTGTGGGGTGTGTACTATCTGTGCTTTTTAATAATATTATAAATCTAAAACTGTCCTAAAATGAAATTTTTCCTTCAAAAACTGATATATTGAAGAAATTTTACAAAGTCAGCTTTCTCCAGAGGAACCTGGTCACAGTCCTCTTTTGTCTGTGGTACAGCAGGGGCCATGTTTGAAAATCACTGTCCCCACCCTGTTGCTCACAGAGAAGGACATTCCTCAGTACATGCTTACAGTATTCATTAAGCAAAGGACAAAAGAGCATGACGGTAAAGTTTCCTCCACTCCCCTCCCCTGGCCTCTGTCCCCTTCTTAGCACTGTGAAAAGAACGAGAGGCAAATAACCATTACCCCTCCCCAGGCTCCCACCAGAGTAGGAGAATTCCATTACAGCACCTCCCATTGATCCAGCCTCCACCACAACCTTCCAGAGCATCTATTATCCTCGCGCCCTCCACGTCACCCAGGTGGAACCCAGGAGAGAAAGAGAGAGAACTCAGCCTTTACAGTAAGGCCCAGGAAGCACACATCCTAGTGTTACCATCATGGGTTAATCAGCAGGGGAGCAGAAGCCTTTTGGGGGATGTCCATTCAGGACCCCAGCCTCCATCTGGCACAGAAATCTATGGCTGCAACTGTACAAGACTGGGGGAACATGGGTTCTGTTACTTTGGAAAGATTCTTTGGGCATCTGGGAAACAGGCATTGAAGGTCCTCTAGCTGTTATTTTCTCCTAACTGTAAGTGGACAAAGATTCAGATATTCTTCATGATTGCTTGGCTCTCTCTGATTCTGTCCAGTTCTGTAGGCCACGGGGACTCTAAGTCAGGGGAAAGGGAAAAGAGAAGAGGAAAAATAGAGAGATTATACCTTCTAGCTATACTTGAAATAGCTGCAGTGTTTCAATCAATATGGAAAATGGCTTCTGGGACAAGCTCTAGAACTGACAGTCAAGACATGAATGACTGGGTTACACCAGTGTCATCATCTTGATTATCAAAACAAGTATTATTGATTGCCCAACATAATTTAAAGCTCCTGAGAAGTTTATGATCTAATTTGGACAAGAGGAAAGACACACAAGGAGATAAAGAAGAAAGCAAAGGGGAGAGAGAAAACCAATGTACAATGCTTTCTGGAGCTTGACAAACAGGATTTGTGAAAAAGAGAGCAATGAGCTACATATTGGACTAGACAGGAAGGAAGAGAGAACAGGCATGGAGGACAGCGAGGGACAGGCACAGAGGCAGGATTGTGTGGCTTGTGAGGGCAAATGGACAGGCTGGTTTGGCCGTAATGAAGAGGAGTGACATGTGACAGGCTGGAGAGATAGAAGCTTAGGCAATGTAGAAGGTCCTGGCTAGAACTTGAGATCTGTCCTATAGGTAGTGGAAGGCTGTGTACCAAAAATTTTAGTGTAGAGGGGGATGGGGTGGAAATGGGGACTGGAAAGGAGATCAGTGAGAAGGGATGGCATTGGAGTGAGATGGAGATGGTCAGGCAGAACAAAAATGAGGGGAAGGTAAGAAAGCAACTAATACAAGAGATTTATGGGTAGCTCTTGGTGACTTGGGAAAAGAAGAAGAAAAGAGGAAAGGAAAAAAAGAAGAGTGGAGAGCCCAAGACGCTTCCCAGGTTTCCAACTGGAGTAACGGAGAGAATGACCACACGTGGATTTTTCCTCCCTCTTTCTCAAGAAGATTCCTCCTGTTCTGTTTCTGGCTGTCCTTGGAATTAAGGAGAATGGTCTTTGGCTAAACTGTCCCTTTATCATGTCCCAACTGATCCTAACAGTAATAACAGGACTCTGATCCCTCTTGTGTAAAGAGAGCCTGAGGATATGTGACATGTACAAGATTGTACAATGGAGCAGAGGCAGACTGGGTTCACAAGATCTGATGTTTCACAAGAGAATTCTAGCCACCAGAGCCCAAGAGAACCACCGCAGTTACCGAGTGGATCCACAGGGAAACTGAGGCCTCCGAATGAAGGGTGACTTCCGCCAGTGACCAGCAAGCTAGGGGTAGAACCTGGCTTGTGGAGCCTTAATAATTCAGCACTCCTTGCATTTCTATTAGATGCTCAGTGTCATATCTTGGGGAGTAGGGGGTGCATACCTGTGTTTGCTTGAGAAACCTGGCATTTTACTGAAGTGGTATTTTCTCTATATATTTTCTACAAAGCATACTTCATTAGACTCCTCAGAGAGTTGCCATAATAAATCAAGACTGGTTTTTGTTTAAAATCCTGTGTTTATTTGTGACTTATTTGATTGGTTCCTTTGTCACCCCATCTCTAGCCCAGACATCCCAGGGTTTATTTTGGGCCAAGTTGACTTGGATGAGCTCTGAGATCTGTCACTTTTTCCCAGCCTTATCTCTACATTACCCTGCCAAGACAGGGAACAGATCTGACACCTTTTTCATTTGAAGCAAACTTATTAAAATTCATAATTTGTAAGCTAATTGGAAAAAAAGAGGAATTGAAGTAAGAAAAAATAGGAAGCACATAATATTGAGTACTTAATGAATATTTAAGAGGAAAAGAAAGAGAAAGAGGAAGGAAAGAGAGACCCAACACCGATGGGAAACGGGAGAATTGACTGGAAAAGGGGGTTTTTCTATTAATGAAGAGCAGATAGGGACAGCACTCTACCTACCCACCAGGGTGCTCCTTGGGAATTCCCCGTTTGCGTTACTGACTGGCTCCCACGCAGCACCTCAATGAGACAAGCTCTTCCGTCCTAATTTGCAATGGCTAATTGGAAAAACTCATTGACACTAGGTCTGCCACTCAAAACCCCTGGGTTATGCCAAACTCAGAAGCCACCAGATATCTGATCAATCCTCCCAGTATAAAATACTTAGCAAAATAGCAGAGCTTCTTCCTGTGTCCCAAGGGAAACACAAAAATCCATCCCAGGCAATTTTTTTGGTCCACAAATTATTCCTTACTCTGAAGGGGGCTGCCTGGCATTGTCCCCATCCCTCTCCAGAGCCTGCTTTGCTCGGGGCTGTTATTCAGAGAAGCTTTGTCATCTATATACCCCTCCAGAGGGAGGCCAGGGATAGCATAAGTCAGAACATCTGGGTTTTCCATTCCCTAGGGTAGGTAGAACAAGTAAATGAGTTCCAAAGAGGTTACATACCCAAGACATAGCCATATTTGCTGGGTGTTCTAGGAAATCAACAAGAGGAAATGCATTTTAGCCCAGTGATGAATAACTGCCAAGCTAGGGAAAAACAGGTGAAGATAAACATGTCTGAATTTCTGAAAAGTGTATATGAATGTGTGTGTGTGTGTGTGTGTGTGTGTGTGCGGTCATGGACAAGTGACACAGAGTATCTTCACTGGGCACTCTCTGTTGCCACCACTGCTGCTAGTGCTAAAATATCTTGGAATCACTGTGCTGGCTTATGAGAAGTGGCTGACCTCTTTAGTTTTCTCCTGGACTTTCTGTATCCCAATCTCTATTTCTCAGACTAATTTGCCATTCTCTAATGGGAAGACATCTACATGTGCTAAACAGATTTGGTCAGACTAAGATTCGTCCACAAAAACATGTCATCAATAATATGTCAGCACAGCTCTGAAAAAATAAACTATAAGATGGTGATATGTCCACTGGTGTGTTTCATGCAAAGATCAAAGGATAGACCATGCTAGACTGGGGCTCATCTGATCCATCCCTAGCATTACATAAAAGTCAAACTTAGGACATACACACAATGTCAGAACATGACAAAGACCCAGAGACAGGCAGGCCGGCATTTTGCTGTTACCCTAACTCTGGTTGCTCGTGGTATACTGCACACAGGAAGCAGTGTTATCTCATGGGATCTTTAGAAAGAAGTTCCATCTTGAAATAATCCAGACCCAACTAGATCAAGATCCCTGTAGGGGCAGTGGATGTAGCTCAGTGGTACAGCACTTGCCTAACATGTGTCATGCTCTGGGTGAGATTCCAAGCGCCACCAAAAACAAATAAGTTAACAAACAAAAATCCCCAAGTCATCTGAAGAATTGCTTCCTGAATCCTAAACATAAGACCCAGAAGTAGATTCCAACATTCAGGGAATGATTAGATAAACAGTGCTTGCCTAAGGAACTGAAACGTAATTCAAAGAAAACAAGAAGAGCCTGAAGTCTCATTCACCTTCCCTGGACAGCTGCCTTCTGAGATGTGCTGCTCATTTGCCTGGATTCATCCCAAGAGAGACCATCTTTAGATATAGCCCATCCCCTGGAGAAGGAGCCTCACATTTTTTAAGGTAAGCCAAGGGGTCTGGTTTTTGAATGGTAAGTTTCTGAATGTCTAGACTCCCATAGTATTTCCATTTCAAAGTATGATTTCATAAAGAGGCTTATGCTTTAAAATATGTCTGTAAAATATACTTTCACGATGTTTCATTTTCTTTGACTCTATTTCCTTTTTGTGTGAATTTAATGAACTTGAATTTCCAAAGCCATTGGGGTAAAGGGTGTATAACATTAATACCTGGGCTTTAGATCGCTAATTTCCAGAATGCTGGTTTTTCTAATGGGGTAGCCTATAGAAGGCATAAAGTCATAGAATCATAATAATCTTCTAAACCATCCATGGATTTCACTACCAGAAAATTTAAGATACCAGAAGGTAAAGTGATTTGCCTAGAGTCGTACAGTGACAGAGATAGCAAATGCAACCCACCAACCTGATGATAACCCTAGGGCTCTTCTCACAGCTCTGGTGGCTTCTCCAAAATATCAGCATTCTAAAATTTTGACCCTCAAAAGTTAATTTTTTTAATCACTCTAAATCCACAAAATGAATTAATTGATTCTACAAAGGATTAGACGAAAGGTAACAGAGGGATCAAAAAGCGGTGAATAAAGAAATGAAGAAGAGAAGCATTTCATTAATCATTTTTCTAAAGAGCTATTCAGGCCAGGTGCAGTGGCGCACATCTGGAATTCAGCAACTCCAGAGGCTGAGGCAGAAGGATTCCAAGTTCAAGGCCAGCATCAGCAACTTAGCGAAGCCCCAAGAAACTTAGCAAGAACCTGTCTCAAAATAAAAAGGGCTGGGATGTGGCTCAGTGGTTAAGTGCCCCTAGTTTTGTTCCCCAGTGCCAAAAAAAAAAAGATAAAATAAAAAACTATTCAGAATCCATTAGGGTTATGAGGCAAGTATGCCCTTGGAATTTTTCCTTTCACAACTATACCAGAACCATATATTTAAACTGAAAAATGGGAGAAGAGTAATTGCTTCACTCAGAGTCAGCAATATTGCACCAGCCAATCCTTACCATTCTGCAGTTTCCTCGTGCACCTGCCTGGAGTCACAGGGTGTTTCCTGCCCAACCTGAGTGTCTCCTTCAAACCACATCAACCCCTCAAAATCTTTCCTTCTGGAACTTTCCCAGAAATAAATTCTCGCAAGAAGGTATAAAAGACCAGCTCCTCCAGGCACAGCAACTCTCCCGGCTGCCACTGGAGGCCAAGGCACCTGGCAGGTAAGACTCGTTAGCATTAATCTTTCCTGGTTACTGCAAAGTTGACGTCGAAATTTCCTACAGGTTTCTCAGAAAGCTTGGTACAGGGTTTAGGTTTGTCTTCCTGGGCATTTTCTGGTGCCAGATTTTGCTATCACATGGCAGGTCATCTCTGTTCCATGTGAAAGAGAATGTGGCTAAATCCATTCTGGCAAGGAAGTTTTTCTGCTCCTGAAAACTAAGAGAATCATAAACACTCAGGGCTAGAAGTTACCATAGACCTTCTGGAATCCAACCTACTTAGGTTATTGAGGCTTAAGACAGGTGTACAGGATCACTCAGAAAGTTGGGATGGATAGTAACAGACGTGCTCCATGGGGTGTTCTTGAAATGAGTGTGAAATAACATGACCTCTTCACTAAAGTGGAAATTCTGCAGTGTGGTGAGAAGGTCCCTAAAGCAGGGCTCGCAGGGCTTTATCTCATCTATAGCATCTCATGCTTGTTATCTGTCACAGATCTGAACATCTAGTTGGCCCTTGATATCTAGTCCCTGATGCCTTAAATGTCCTATGGATCCCTGGCTGTCAATCAGGTGCAGGAACGGTGGCAGTACTAGATGGGATTTGCTTTGGGAGAATGGAATGATTGAGCTGTGTTGCTTTTTTTATGCAATAAATGATCCAGCAGGTAAGCAGTCAGGTACCTTCAGCTGAGGTAGTTCTAGCAGGCTCGAGAAGAACCACTGGGATATAGAAGGAAAACACATTCAGACTTAAATTCAGTTTCTCCTACTATATTCTGGCAACGTGATTCTGACACAAGTTATGTGTGGTTTTCTCTACCAACCAGGCAAGCAATGTTGTAGCAGCAGACATCAGCTGGATACCCTACAATTCAGTTCAGATCTGGGACTGTCTACCTGGAGATAGCATCAGATCCCATAGGTTGAGGGGTCAGTCAGTCCCCAGGACTGCACCCTTACTGCTTCAGGTGCCAACTGCAAGCCTCAGGTCACTTTTCCAGCTATAAATCAGAATTCTTACAACCCCCTCCTCAGGTTTGATTAATTTGCTGAAACTCACAAAACTCAGGGAAACCATCATTTATGTTTACCAGTTTATTATAAAGGATATTAGAGGGGCTGGAGCAGTGGCTCAGTGGTTTTGGCACTTGCCTTGCATGGGACATGGATTTGAACCTCAGCACCACGTGTACACAATGAAGTGTCGGAGTAACAAAAGCCACAGGAAAAACTAAATAAAATTGATTCTCTCTTTCTCTCTCTCTCTCTCTCTCTCTCTCTCTAAAAAATAAATAAATAAATAAATGATATTAGAAGGGATACAGATGAAGGGGTGCAATGGGGCAAGGTGCAAGGACAGAAGCATAGAATTTCCATGCCCTCTCTGGGCACACCATCTTCCAGTAGCCTTCATGGGTTCAACTACTGGAAACTCTCTGAATTCTATCCTTTTGGGTTTTTTAAGGAGATTTCATTAGATAAGCATGACAGAAGCCCAGATAACCATATAGATCTAAAGCTAATAGACTGAGTGAGGAAACCTAGCAAACCTTTCCAGATTCTCCTTGGCCTCTCTGTGCAGCACTCCTCTATTGCAGATGTGGGGCAGGACCCCTTCTTAAATGGGACCGTTATCTATGAGAAAAACCAGGTCAGAAATTTTTATTATGGCCAGAAAGGCAGGAGATTAGAGCTTCTGTGACTTCTAGTATGCTCCAGTTAGTTCTAGTATGATCTAACCTAGGGAGGGAATTTTGAGCAAGGAAGTATGGATGAAAACCAAAAAGCACATATCATAATATCACAGTTATCTCCTTTTTTTAAGAGAGAAGAAAAAGAAGAGAGAGAGAGGAAAAGTGAGAGAGAGAAAGAGAATCAAAGCTTCGTTGCTCTGACACATTGTTGTGTACGTGGTTCTGGGGTTCGAACTCATGTACTCACACATGCCAGGCAAGCACAGTAAATGCTGAGCCAATGCTCTAGCCCCTTCAACCTCTTGATCCTGGAGCTGTTCAAAAGGTCAAAGAGTATTTGGAGGAACAAGTGGGTATTTGTTAGCTTTCCATTACTCATTCCGCCACCATCGACAGAATTCTTACCGTTCATGAAAAAGAATCCCACCGATTCCTTCCCTTCTCAGCCTTCCTCCAATCTCTTTGGCGCATTCTCAGTAAGTCTGAGAGCCAAACTGTGAAAGGCATGGTTCTCAGAGAGCAGTCTGCAGACCAGCTGCATCACTTGGAAGCTTGCTGGAAGTGCAGACTCTTCCAAGTCAAAATCTGCATTTACCAAGATCCCCCAGGAGATTCTGTGACACACTGGAGTGGAGAAGTCTGCTAAGAGACCATCACCACCCCCTCCTTTGACAATCTCCAGATGTTAAACTTCTCTAATCTGTCATCCACTCAGCAGGTGCCCAATCCCTGTTATGTACCAAAACCCTATGCTTAGGCGCAGGAAAAATGAAATAAGACATTGCCCTAAGGAGCAACGGTCTGATATGGACGCAGGCATGGAAACAGCAGTACAGTGTAAAGTGCGGAGGAGAGACAGAAACAAGAATGAAATAACTTTGCCCAGAGAGATATGGTAAACTTCACAGAGGCATTTGGCCTGGGTTTTAAGGAATAACCAGAGTTTATGAGGCTTAGAGAGCATTGCTTACGTAGAGACATGGGGTTGTGGCCAGCCTGGTTTTTGAGGGGCAGAGGCTGAAGCACTGTCTTCAGAGAGAGTGCTACTTCTCAGGGAAGGCTCCAGGTTCTGCTGAAAGCCAAGGGACTTGGGAAAAGCTTTCTGTCCTGACCATGAGGATAGGCATGTGGGTAAACATCCAAGCATCTCAGAAGCCTCTTGTAGGCCTCTTGTACTCTGAAACTCCATTCCCGCTGCCCTTCACCTGCTTGGCTCTGACTGTTGACGTGTCTTTCCATGATTTTTCAGCACACATTTTTTCAGTGCCACAGCCATAAATTTGCCTGGTTCTGCTTTGTTCCACACCCTTCCCTCATACCAATCAGGAATATTGGCCAAAACTCAGAAAATAATTCATCTTTGACCTTGAATTCCTCCCTCCCTCACTGGAAAATTCCTCCCTCCCTCATTTTCCAGGGAGGAAAGTATGAAAAATGTCTCAGAGAAATGGAGTGGAGAAATAAGCATCTAAATTTTGTTTCCTGCTCAGATTTCTCAACTTTCATGTCTTCAGTTGTGATTTTTTTTCTTCCTCAGTCTATCTATAATGAGGTCATTTTTCATAGTTTGATCTTGTACTTTTAGTCATAATTAATTGTGAAGTCCTTTAGTCATTCAATGAATAATATAACAAGAGCTTATGTGCCTACCAACCCTCTTTCAATGATATGCCAGGGTCTGGGGGCAGGGAAAGCATGGGAGTTGGTTTCAATGGGTAAAGCTTTGGTTTTGCAGGATGAAAAAGTTCTAGCCAGGTACAGTGGTACACACCTGTAATCCCAACTACTCTGGAGGCTAAGGCAGGAAGATTGTAAGCTTGAGATCAACCTGGACAACTTAGCAAGACCCTGTCTCAAATTAAAATTAGAAAGGTCTGGGGATGGGACAGGAGCTGTGATTCAGTGGTAGAGTGCTTGCCTGGCAAGTGTCAGGACCCTGATTCAAACCCCAGCATCACATATACAACTAGGTGTCAGGAAAACAAAAACCAGAGGAAAAAATAAATAAAATCTGAACAAGGAGAATATGGTGGATTGAATATCTGTCCAGAACTCATGACCACTTGAAGCCTCAGAATGTGACCTTATTTTCTAATAGGCTTTGAAGATCTAATTAACTAAAACGAGATCAAACTAGATAAAGGTGGACCCTTGTTTCTTTAAAAAAAAAAAAAGGAAAGGAAAGAAAGAAAGAAAGGACTGGGGATGTGGCTCAGTAGTAGAATACTTATCTAGCATGCATAAGGCCCTGGGTTCAATCCCCAGTACCATAAATAAATAAATAAATAAATAATCTAAAAATCTGTACACAACAGTGTGAATGTGCTTAACATTATTATGAGTAAAATGGTAAATTTTATGCTGTGTGCTTTTTATCACACCTTTAAAAAAAAAAAAGTCAAAGATACCTTTTATTTCCAAAGAACCACCCATGTTTTCCTGAAAGGGCAAATTTCTGCTGATGCAGTGGGCCCAGCCATAGTTCTCTTGCCACCACAAAGAAAGAGAAACAGAGGGAGAGAAGGTCACAGAAGCCTTCCCAACTCAGGGCCATACACGTATAAAGACAAGACCCCAAGGATGGATTGATTGGTCAGAGAATTCATCTTGGGGTTGGGGAGTCTTGGCCAGAGAGATATTTCCTCATACCTTGCCTTCTTTCTAAAGTTTGTTTACAAAAAGCACATTCAACAAGGTAAAAATCATTAGCGGGAAATGAAAGAGTAGAGGGGAAAATTGAGATATGAGAAGGAGGCCAAAATTACCTGGTCCAAGGACACAAAAAGTACATTCAACAAATAAAAATCATTGAGGGGGAATAAAAGGGGCAGAGTGGAAAACTGAATTATGAAAAGGAGGCTGAAATCACCTGATCCAAGGACACCAAAAAAAGTACATTCAACAACAACAAAAAAAAATCATTGGGGTGACAGTGGGGAGAGGGGAAATTGAGATATGTAAAGGAGGGCAAAATAACCTGGTCCGAGGACATGGTTCTCCACCTCTGGTCCACTGGGAGGCTGTTGGGGAGGGTCTGGGAAGTGGGCGGGGCTGCTTTCAAGCCACGCTCCAGAGCTGCTGGGAATTTGGGGCAGATAGGGAGGGGGTGACCGCTCTGAGGTTGTTCTCCATAGGGAGTTTCTGGGGTCCAATCAGTGATCGCCATGCCAAGGGGAGAAGCCATTCCCCTTTGTGAAGGCTGAGGTGCCTGTCAAAAGCCTGGTCTAAGGACACTTTATCCCATCTGCACATCATGGCGCCTACCCAGGATGCAGCCAGAATCTCCTCAAAAGACCTTTGGGGTCTGCCTCACCCAGCCCCATGAAGGCCCTCATCAGAAGACAAAGCTGCCTGGGGCTGGGGATATGGCTCAGTGGCAGAATGCCTACCTAGCTTACAGCCCTGGGTTTGATCCTCAGCACTGAAAAAAAAGAAAGAAAGGCAAACCTTGCCAAATTTTTACTCCGGTGCTTTAGGTTCAGAGTTAAAGTTCATGACAAAGAAGCTGGATTCTCTCCAAGAAGCCTGGGACACAGCTATGGGCTCAGGGGCTGTTCCCACCAAGCACTCTTCCTGAATGCCGCACCAGAAGAGACTGAGTGGCAGGAAGAAAATGTTGTGGAGATGAGAGAGCTCTACAAGAGCTTTGTTTCAGCATTTCTCATACAGGATCAAATAAAAAACAAATTCAGGATCTTGAGATCACAGGATGTCAGGGCAGAATCAAACATCCTGGGTCACTTTGTCTCACTCCCTTACTGGGCAGGCCCCGGGGCCAGAGAGGTTTGGGTATCTTGTCCAAGGAACAGAACTAGTTGCAGCAAATTAAGACCTACAACTTAGGGCCTTGGGCTCTGAATCCCACCACGGCCTCTTTCCTCTCTCCCAGTACCTGGAAGGAGCCTGTGCAAATGATAGATACCTAATGAGTTACTGTGGTTCCCCCTTTCTTGTTCCCATGTTGGGACATCTGGTCTTTGCTGGGCTTTCTCTGCTTTCTGCAGTTTTGGTCCCTCCCACTCATAGTGTTGCACTACGACAGGCTCATAGTATCCTGGGTCTCTTTCAGTGATGAGGGTCCTTCTCTGGCTCCCAGCCTTCCTGGCTTCCCTGATCTTGCTCCAGGCTGCAGCATCTGCCACAAGCGGTAAGTGCCCTGTTGTGTTGTTTCCTGGCGGCATAAGCTGGGAGGCTGGAGACAACAGAAGTTTATAGTCTTACAATCCAGGAGGCTAAAAGTTCGAAAGTAAGCTGATGACAAGGCCATGCTCCCTCTGAGGGGCCGAGCGGAGGATTCGTTCTTGCCTCTTGCAGCTTCCGGTGGCTCTTAGAGCACCGCTACATCACGCCAACCTCTGCCTCAGACTTCACCTGGCCTTCTCTGTGTGTCCACTCCTCATAACACCCACCAGTCGCTGGATTTAGGGTCCACCTTTATCTAGTTTGGTCTCGTTTTAATTAATTAGATCTTCAAAGCCTATCAGAAAATAAGGTCACATTCTGAGGCTTCAATGGTCATGAGTTCTGGACAGATATTCAATCCACCATATTCTCCTTGTTCAGAGAATGGGGTCTGCCCCTTACACTCCAGACCCCAAAAAGAATGAAAACAAGGAACCCCGCCTCTAACTTCACACCGTTCCCTTCCCCACATTAACCTTTCATTTTTTAAAAGAGATAGGGACAGTGAGAGAGAGAATCCATTTTATTTATTTTTTCATGTGGCTTTCGTTGCTGTGACACTTGATTGCTGCGACACTCCGTTGTGTATGTGGTGCTGGAGTTCGAACCTGCGTCCTCATGCATGGCAGGCAAGCACCAGAACTGAGTCACCGCTCCAGCCCCATCCATTAACTTTTTGATGGATTTGCTCAAAGGGTCTGTGAGACTTTCTCCCCCAGGAGTCAGAAAAATCCCTTGGCAATCCGGAAGGGCAATTTTGACATCATGTAGAAGATCAAAGAGTACTCTTCAAATTCTGGGCTTCTTTCCCTTAAGGGCTCTTCTCCTAATCTTGTTTGTCTGCCTGCTCAGATTTGAGTGGTGGTGGTAATGACTGAGAAACAGGGAGAGGCAAAAGGCACTCATGGCAGTGGTGTCTGATACCCTGCTTCCTCTTCCTCCCTCACTCCCCAAGCTCAGCCCACCACAGCTGCTGCCATCTCGGAGGCTGTGAGTGAGATCAAGGTCCAAGTCAACAAGGCTTTCCTGGATTCCCGAACCGGGTACGTACGTGAGACTTGCACATGCATATGTGTACTTCCCTTCACAGGTTTCCTGGTAACCACCAGCACATCTAGGTCAGCCTGACAAGCCGGTGAGCCAAAG
Organism: Aplodontia rufa; assembly: GCA_004027875.1. Taxonomy (NCBI): domain Eukaryota; kingdom Metazoa; phylum Chordata; class Mammalia; order Rodentia; family Aplodontiidae; genus Aplodontia; species Aplodontia rufa. The sequence goes on along the minus strand of PVKS010002855.1, from coordinate 37,868 downwards.
CAATTATAAAGCTTGTCCTTCCACCTGCCCACCACCACTAAGTATGTGGCAAGGAGGAGCAAAGGCTCCCGTCTCCTAAAATCCCCAGCCTCTAAGGTGTCTTAAAGGGACATCTCATCTAGTCCTGTAAAGACTTTCTTGAATGTGGCCTGATGTTTTCTTGGGTCATGTGTGCTGATCAGAAACCTCCAAGTAGAAGATCTTTTTGTTGTTTTGTTTTATTGGCAGCACTGGGGGTGGAACCCAGGAGCAGTCCACCTCTGAGGTACATCCCCAGTCCTTTTCATTTTATTTTGAGACAGGATATCACTAAATTGCCCTAACTTGCAAGCCTCCTGCCTCCAGGTAACTGGGATTATAAGCATGTGCCACCATGCTTGGCTAGAGCCATTGTCCCTAGATAGAAGACTGTCATTCATTCAGCAAATATTGACTAGCCTGGGTCAGGTTCCCCAGGAACAGAACCAAGGCATGGAATCCTGGGCAGGCAACTCAGAAGGGGAGATCTCTCAGGGAAGCTGTAATGGAAGTAGTTAAATGAGGATGTGGGTGCAGGTCTAACTTCAGCCTGGTGTACAAGGAGACCTGGCGTGCAAGGTGTACCTCAAAGCCTGTTCCAGCTTGGAATAAAGGAGCAAAGCTTTCACCAGCTACGGGGTGCAGGGAGGCACTGGAGCACACCTGTGTTATTCCTGGGTAGCTCCAGCCAGGGAGCTCCAGTGGCACAGAAGCAAGTGCCCAACAAGGTCACAGCAGTCACCTTTTAGCGGTTGTACCCACAACAATTGAGGAACACTCCAACCCTCTTAGCAGATCCAAGGGAGCCTGGGAGCCCTCAGGCTCCAGCAGAATCATCCACCCTCCACCCATGAAAGGACTGGGGCTCATAAAATACACAATCCAGACTGGGTTCCTGTACTCAGGAAGACCACAATCCATTGAGAGAACTGACAAGAAACAAGAGGGACCACGGCGCCGGGCAACCCCTATTCTTTCCTCTTATTCTGTTCCCAACACTAGACCTACGGCTTCTCTCCTCCTTGCCCTTGAATGAACTTTCAAGCATTCCCATAACTCTTCGGGTGGCTTTTAGATGATGAAATGTGTTCTGGTCACTTTGAGTCCCCAGAGCGGTATTAAAAGGTCAGCATGAGACAAAGCCCCAGGCTGCTCACTTCCCTCAGTTCAGGATCGCTTGGAGCCTATGGTGAGGGCAGGAAGCCCAGTGGCCTTCTCTCTCTTTCTTGAACTCCTCCTCTTCCTCCTTCTTGGGGGCTGAGCTGGGTGGAGGGAGGGATGAGAGAACAGGTTCACCCGTTGGACAACTCAGTGCCTCAAGGGGTTAGAAGCTCCTTTCCTTGGGCACTTTTCTGGTCTCTCAGAGATTCTGCCGCCAACTCCATGACCTGGAAAATTCTCTGGTAGGTGGCTGATAGCTCCAACCCTCAGCCCCGAGCATCTGGCTCTCTCCCTCATTTCCTCCGTCCCACATGGGCTACTGGGCCATGCTATCTCCTGAAACACAGGAAAGCAATACTGTAGCTATTTTCTTGGGGTTTTTTAATGGAGATTGCAGGGAAGATGAGGTAGTCCTGGTGATAAGAACTAAGCCACCACTGTCCTCCTTGTGCCAGCCTGCTTGCTCAGGTAGCCCCTCAGACTAAAACGCTGTGTCCTGTAACAATTTAAATAGACTTACAGTCAGTGAATTGTATCCAAAAAACAAGGCTGCCTTTTATGAGAATTTGAGTGACTTCCAATAGCTCAGAGTCTTAGAGACATAGGCTTTACTTCCTAGATGCTCTCACACATGAGGACACCGAGGCACAGTGGGGGCATAGAGGGTTCTCATGGAAGGGATTTTTCTGACACTACCTTGACCTCAATCGTTCCAGTGTTGTCACAAATGTCATAGTAGAGGGGGTTTTGATTCTCATTTAACACATGAAGACTAAAGAATAAAAAGGCTGAGCATCTTGCCCAGGACGCCCAGCAACAGGCTGATGGCCCCATACCCTCCACACTAGCTCTGGGGCCAGAAGCACTGAGGGGTCTTTTTATGTGCAGAACAGGGGGCCCATAAGCATCTTATTCCTAGAATTCTTTTTTTTTTTAAAAAAGAGGGACAGTAAGAGAGAGAGAGAGAGAAAAAATCAATTTTATTTAGTTTTTTCATGTGGCTTCTGTAGCTCCAACACTTCATTGTGTACATGGTGTTCGGGTTTGAACCCGCATCCTCACACATGCCAGGCAAGTGCTTCAAACACTGAGCTCCAACCCCTTATTCCTAGAATTCTTGGTCTATAAAGCTCAATGACATGCCAGCTATATGCCAGGGTTCCTCTAGTCTGGGTCAGTATGTATGTGGTTTTGAGGCCACCCTCTTGCTGGAATTCAGGAACTGCTCATCTGCCCACCTTACCTCAGAGCTTGACACCTGACGACCTATGTAGCTTCTTCTTTCCAGAAGAGATTTTCCAGAGGTGTTAGAGGAAAAATAAAGAAGAGATCCTAAGGGCTGGAGTGGTGGATCACCAATTATGGCATTTGCCTAGCATGTGCAAGGATGCAGGTTCGAACCCCAGCACCATGTCCACAGTGAAGTATCAGAGCAACAAAAGCCACACGAAAAACTAAATAAAACTGATTCTGTTTCTCTCTCTCTCTCTCTCTCTCTTAAAAAGAAAGAAAGAAAAGAGAGAGAGAAAAAGAACACAGAACATTTGTCTCTGTGCTGCTGCAGGGGTCCTCCCTGTACATGCACTGCCTCAATGTTCCTCCAATGGGCCACCAAGTTCCTTCTAGGATACCCCATTATTGCTCTCCACTACAGGTTGAAGACCGCCCTGAGCTCTGAGACTCCCACCAGCAGACAGCTGGCAGCGTACCTCAAGCAAGCTAAAGGCCGGACCCGTACAGCCATCCGCAATGGGCAGGTGTGGGAGGAGTCCTTAAAGAGACTGAGGCAGGAGAGGTCCTTGATCAATGTCACAGGTAGGGAAAGCTCATTAGCCCTCTGAGGTCAGGAGAGGTCATCTCCCCACAGAAAAGAATAGAGGCTGTCAAAAGCTGCACTCCCTGCTTGCGGTGGGCACTCATGTCTGTCCCTGTTTAGAGTCATAGGCCAGGCTGGCAGAGCAAGGAGGGGCTTAGAGGACAGCTAGGCTAATGCTCATTTTACAAACAAAGGAATTCACCTAGCAAGGTTACATTGCCAATTCCTAATGAGGGGATGTGGGTGCATTTTGTATAATATCATCTTGAGGCTTCTACTTGGAGAAATGGCTAAATCAATCAACACAAGCTCCCTGTGCCATACCAGTGTCACCACTTCTGTTAGTGAAGTGAACTTTTAAGCTGCCTGTGCCAGGTGGATTTACTGGGATTATCTCGCAAGAGATGAGATTTCTATCTTGTTCTGGGTATCAGAGAGCTGACACCCTGTTTCATGCCTCCAGCCAATGCCTCAGAATGGAGAAAGAACGCGGCTCTTTTGGTGTCCCTTCTGTTTCAGGCCCCAGCCTGAACTTGACTTCGCTCTCTCTGGAGGTGGGCTGCGATGTCCCTGCTCCTGGGGTGAAATGTGACGTGAACAGCACTTACCGCACCATTACTGGAGACTGTAACAACAGGTGACCGACTGGGTGGGGGCGAGTGTGAGGGACAGACCCTCCCAACCACCGTGCCCTGCCCTCCTGTCCCGCCACGCCAAGCAGAACTCCCGGCTGCCTTGTCCTCTGGACCCTTCTCAAGACTGCCTGTCTCTAGTGAGCCACGGTATCCCTCTGGAAGTGTCCCCTTTCACCAGGTGATAGGAGCCCTGCGCCTTGGGCGGCGGGTTTCAGGTCCCCCACGATTAAGTGGCACCTCCTCCGCGTCCCCTTTCCTTAGGGCCGAGTTCCTAGCCTCTTCCCGCTCGGGGTCCTGTGCCCTGGAACCCCAGGCGGGTCGGGGCTCGCTGCTGCGCAGAGCTGACAACCAGAACTGAGACCTTCTTGCTGGGTTCCAGGAGGACGCCCGCGCTGGGCGCTGCCAACAGGGCGCTGGCTCGCTGGCTGCCCGCCGAGTACCAGGACGGGGTTTCCCTGCCCTACGGGTGGACGCCGGTGAAGACGCGGAACGGCTTCCCTCTCCCGCTGGTGAGCGCAGACGCGCAGGGTGGGGCGCGCACTCGAGGATGCGGGTGAAGGATGGGATGCTCGCCCCAAACATGCATCGAAAGGAAGAAGAAATAGGTGGGAGGCTAGAGGGATGCGCTCTGAGTCTTCAGTCGAGGTGATTTGGGTCGTTTCCCAAAATATCACTAGAGGGCAGCAGAGCCCAGGGTCCTGCCACGAGGTCACTTCCCAGCTGCCACAGGCCAGATACCCTGGGGTCTCCAGGCAGATGGCTTCCCTGCCCCATCCTGCTCCTGCCTACCCTGCCCCAGCCCCTGGAGTGCATCAGCTGTCGTTTGCCTCGAGGTTCTATCTCTTGGCCTCATCCGAGTTGGCAGCACCTCCCCAGGGCCCCTGTCCTACGCCCAGACACCTGGCCCCTCTGTGGTACTTACTTAAGAGGCAGGCTGTCTTTGTTTTCCCCTCTCCCTAGTGGAACAGAGCACTGGCCTTGCACGTGGTCAAAGTATAGACCTGGGTTCAATTCCAACTCTGCCAGGACCTTAGAGCATCAACTTCACCTTTCTGAGGTTCAGTCGTCTTATCTACAAAGTGGAATAATGCCACCCATTTCACAAGCTCCTCATGGGAATTAAATGAACCTGTTACCTCATCGGTGCTCAATAAAGTAGTTGAAGCTGAATCCTCAAAGCACTTTTTCCTCCAATCTAACCTCCCCTTCTCTCCTCATCTGTAGGCCCGGGAGGTATCCAACCAGATTGCAGGCTATCTGAATGAGGAGGGTGTTCTGGACCAAAACAGGTCCCTGCTCTTCATGCAGTGGGGTCAAATTGTGGATCACGACCTGGACTTTGTCCCTGAAGCTGAGCTGGGGAGTAGCGAGTACTCGAAAACCCAGTGCGATGAGTACTGTATCCAGGGAGACAACTGCTTCCCCATCATGGTAGGCCCCTGAAGCTGGCCCTCCCTGACATGGGCTGGCCCTCCCTGACATAACAGACATTCTGGGATGCTAGTTTGATAGCTTCCCAAGCCTCATTCATTCATTCATTCATCTGTTTTATTCTGTGGTTAAACGTTAACCATTTACCCTGTGCCAGGCAGTGCACCAAGCACAGGATTCAAAGGTGAATAAGACACTGTTCCCACTCTTAAGGACAAAGGCCCAGTGTGGGAAATTGACAAGTAAACTACTAATGGCAAATCTGGGAAGCTCTGGGGAGGGTTGTTGACACCCCTGGACCCAACAGCATCAGTATCACCTGGGGGCTTATTAGAAATGCAAAATCCCAAGAATCCTCCAGACGCTGGAAAATAGATTCTACATTTTACCAACATCCCCAGGAGTTTTATCCTGTATTTAAAGTTTGTGGAATGATAAAGGATGATTTTATCTCCCAGAAGAAACTGAAACTTGATGTATGAATTGGTGAGCAGCAGGCATTTGTGGTAATGTCCAGCAGGAAGGGAGGGGAACTTGCAATGATGTACCTTTTTCTTGTTTGTGGGTTTTGCACTTAGTCATCTCTTCACTCAAACAGCAAATCAAGGCTCCATTCTGTGGTATAAAGAATAGGCACTGTGGAATGAGGTCAATCTGGATCTGAATTTCATATCTTTCCTTCCCTATTTGTAAGCACATAAGCAAGCTACTTAACCTTTCTGATTCTGTTTTCTTATGTGTGTAAAAGGGGGCTGCATCACTGACTTTACAGGGTTTTATGAGAACTAAAGTGATATAACGTATGCCTGATGCCTGACACATGGTAGAACCAGAACAAATAAAGGGTCGCTTTTTTGGTGGTAATTATCAACAAACGCTTTCCTTCTCATATACTGCTTCCCTGTCCAGAAATCTCAGGACATCCTTCCCATCAAAAATTCAGAGCCCTTCTTAGCAATCACGGCGCTTGCCAGGCAAGTGCAAGGACCTGGGTTTGAACCCCAGCAGCACATACACAACTAAGTGTCAGAGCAACAAAAACCAGATGAAAAACTAAATAAAATTGATTTCTCTCTCTCTCTCTCTCTCTCTCTCTCTCTCTGACTCTCTTTTAAAAAAAAAAAATCAGAATCCTTGCTGTGAAATAATGAATTAATACTCTCAGCTCTTTTACACAGCAGGATGTAATGAACTTCATCACATTTTTGACCCAGGATTCGTAATGTCAGCAGGAGGCATTTGGGGGTCAGTTTCTGGCACCAGGGTCCCAGGAGGGTGCCATCAGCATCTTTGCATCCAATCTGACCCTGGAGAGAGGTTGTCAGACTTGACATGCTGCTCCTGCCCAGTCACCCACCCCCAATCTCTCTACAGTTCCCACCCAATGACCCCAAGTTGAAGACTCAAGGGAAGTGCATGCCTTTCTTCCGAGCTGGATTCGTCTGTCCCATTCCACCCTACCAGTCACTGGCCCGAGAGCAAATCAACGCTCTAACCTCCTTCCTGGATGCCAGTTTAGTGTATGGCTCTGAGCCGAGCCTGGCCAGCAACCTGCGCAACCTCAGCAGCCCCCTGGGCCTCATGGCTGTCAACCAGGAGGTCTCAGACCATGGGCTGCCCTACCTGCCCTTTGACACTAAGAAGCCGAGTCCCTGCGAGTTCATCAACAAGACTGCCCAAGTGCCTTGCTTCCTAGCAGGTGAGTCTAGGCTAAGAGAATGAGGGGCCCAAGAACAAGCGGATTTTCCAAGGAGGCATTACCACCACTCCCAACATCTTTCAGGGAAAATGCACACCAACCACTGTCCATGGCCCTGGTCCAGAACTGGAAGAGGGGTCCAAATGGAAAAAGAATCTAAGAACACGTGTTCACTGTAAAACAAATAACAAAGCTCAGAAAAGCACAAAAAATAAAAAGAAAGTCCACATAATCCCACCACCCACCAATAATCAATATTATTATTATTATTTTAAAGAGAGAGGGAGAGGGACTGGAAGTGGTGGCTCTGCAGTTATGGTGCTTGCCTGGCATGCATGAGGATGTGCATTCAAACCCCAGCACTATGTACACAGCAAAGTGTTGGGCAATGAAAGCCACATGAAAAACTAATTAAAATTGATTCTCTCTTTCTCTCTTTCTCTCTCTCACTGTCCCTCTCTCTCTCTTTGAAAAAAAAATTTAAAAAGAGAGAAGGAGAGAGAGATAGAAAGAGAGAATCAAATTTATTTTTTCATCTGGCCTTTGTTTCTCTGACATTTAGTTGTGTACCCGGTGCTGGGGCTCAAACCCAGGTCCTGTGCATGCCACTGAGCCACTGCTCCAGCCTCTAATCACTAATATTTTAATGTCAATCTTTCCAGTATTTTTTCTGCATTTTATGTGTCATACTGTAAATAATGCTCTATAATCTGATGTCTTCACACAATATACCCCAGGTCATTAACTATTCTTCTACAACATGATTTTTAATGGCTGCCTAGTATTCTGTGACACATCTTACCAGAATTTATTTTTTCAACCCTCTTTGGAGGCAGTTCTAGTTCTTCCTTGTTTTCTTGTTGTTTAGGTAATGAACATTTTTGTTGATGAATCTTTGTTCTCATTTTAATACATTTATTAAGGCATTTTTCTCAAACAGAAAGTTCAAGATTAAGAGGAATATATATATACACATATATACATATATATACAATGTATATATGTACATGTATACATATACATATATACCTGTATACATATATGCATACATACATACATATATACATGTACACATACGTATATACATATTCATGTATATGTGTGTATGCATATATTTTTTAAGACTTTTTATAACCTAGGTGGAGCCAGAGCCCTCCCAATTCCATGTATTCCAGGGGCTCATGGCCTCCTGGTCCTCTCTTGCCTCTGGCTTCTGGAAGCATTCCCTCCAGAAATCACTCTCCCAGGATAAACTGCTGGTCACCCTGACAAAGCAGAAGTCCAGCCCATAGGCCAAGTTCTTTTGGTAGATCTTTTGAATTTTGTGTCCACCTACACCCGCACCAATCCAGACACAAATCCAAGACCTTTCCTTGTTTTCATAAAAATCTTCATTAACATCAAACGTTTGCAAATTTAAAAGGCCTTCCTGAAGCCTAAAGAACACAGGGAGAAATCCCCTAGTGACACACCTGATCTTCACCATTTGACTGTTTCCCACTCCTTCTTATTCCCTCCTTCTCCCCAGTAGGTCCCATCTCCAGATTGTTCCCTTTATTACCCACAGAGTTCAGCCTTGCCCAGGCTCCTCCCTCAAACCTTCATTCATAAAATCTTCAGAGTTGTTCTGCAAAGTAAAGAGCCCCTTTCTTTCTTTGTTTGAACTGCTCCCTTCTTAGAAGTTTGGGTAATAATTAGTAATATTTTGCCACATAAGTAAACTGAGCTCAGAAATAAGTTAACTGTCTGAGGTCACACAGCTTAGAGTATTTGCATATAGAATTGAGATGCAAACCTGTGATTCCTCCTCCCCTATCCTTCTCCACCTGACTTAACCATGCACGTAGGGCCATCAGGAGAGCACCTTGGGGCAACTTGATTTCTTTGTGCTGGTCATTGGGTCCTGAAGCTGCTCAGGGAGAACCCACCTTCCTGTCTTCTGGGCTTTCAGGAGATTCCCGGGCCTCAGAGCAGATCCTGCTGGCCACTTCCCACACCCTCTTTCTCCGAGAGCACAACCGGCTGGCTGGAGAACTAAAGAGACTCAACCCTCAGTGGGATGGAGAGAAGCTGTACCAGGAAACCCGGAAAATCCTGGGGGCCTTCGTGCAGGTACAGAGGTGCAGGAACCCCCTGCCTGTCACCTGGCTCCCGCTGCAGGCTGTGTCCTCTGCTTATTGGGATACCTGCAGCCACCTCCTCTGTTTTCCACACCTCCCTACCCCTCATTCTTTTAAACCCTCCCTCTTTTTGTTTCTTCACCTCTGTCCCAAAAATGAATCCCTGGGTTCAGAGTGTTGGAGAGTCATTCATACATTGGTCCCTTCAGTATTTTCCTGCCCTGGTGCCAACACTAGGACCCTAGGCTCCATCCCGGAACAGACACCTAGCAGTGACTTGGGGTCTTTTGCTTTGGTTCTCTTCCTTTTTAATTCTCCATCTCTGAGCCACATGACATGGGCATGCTCAAATGGCACTGTAGACTTGATCAACTATCTAGGAGAGACTTGGAAATGCTGATGCGTTGATATTAACCCCATATACTTATTAAACATTTTATTTTCAAATAAGTACAGCTTCTCAGCAAGTTGCAATGCAAACAAGCAAACAAAAATGTACAAAGAGGACAATGTGCCCTTAACCCAGCCTCTCCTCGTGCTGACATCTAGCATAGCCATGGTACAATAGCAAAACCAGGAAGTTAACATTGATGCAAACCATAGAGCTCATTCAAGGTTCACCCGTTATAAATGGAAGCATCTGTGGGCACGAGTCTGTCTGTCCCTGCAGCCTAGGCAATTTTAGCACAGTGTAGCTTTGCGTGACCACCAACACAATAAAGATACTTTACTGCACCACCTCAAGTCTGTCACGCTGCTCCTTTAGTATGTGGCCCTCATCCCTACGTCCTTAATCCCTGGACAATACTAATCTAATCTCTGTCTCTATAACTATGCATTTCACAAATTTTATATAAATGGAATGCTGGGCTTTTCTCATGAAGCAGAAGATCTGTGAAGTTCATTCCATCATATCAATAGTTCTTTATCTTGTTGCTGGGTGGTAATGCATGGTGTGTATGTACCACAGGTTTTTTGTTTTGGTTTGGTTTTAGTTTTTGTTTTTTTTTTTAACCATTCAGCTATTGAAGGATATTTGGATAGCTTCCAGTTTGAGATTACTATGAACATTCATGTATAAATTTATGCATGAAAAGAAGTTATTTTGGGGGGAATATATGCCCAAGAGGACTGGGTCACCTGGTAAGTCCATGTTTGCCTTTAAAGGGAACAGTCAAACTGTTTTCCACGGTGACTGTACCATTTTACATTCCCATCAGCAATGTATGCATGATCCAGTTTCTCAGCGTCCTTCTTGGTATTTAATGTCCTTATTGTCTTTTATTCTGCCCTTTCTGATGGGTCTGTGGTGATGTCTCATTGTGGTTTAGTTTACGTCTCTTTAGTGGCTAGTGGTGTTGAATAGCTTTTCATCTGCTTGTTTGCCATCTGTATGTCCTCGTCAATACCCTGTTCATGTGTTCCTCCCATTTTCAAATGGGGCTCTTGTCTTTTAATGTTGAATTTTAAGAGCTCTTTATATATTCTAGACACAAGTCCTTTGTCAGACATGTGACTTGCAAGTATTTTAAAACTCCCATCTGCGAAGTAATTTGTTTGTTTGAGTTTTTTGTTTCATTGGGGGATGGGGACTTCATCCTCTTAATAGGGTCTTTTGCAGAGCAAGAGCTTTTGATTTTAAATTGAATGAAGCCCATTTTATCAATTTTTCCTCTTGTGGATTGTGTTTGTGGTATCAAATGTCAGAACTCTTTGCCCACGTTTTAAGTATAATTTTCCTAGTATTTTCTGTATTACATTTAGCACCACATCATAGAGAGCTTCAATCATAAAATATAATTAAAGAAACTCATAGGCTAGAAAATAATTCATTATGCTTACTCCCCCTCCCCATTGTATGTGTGTGTGATTCTGGGGACTAAACCCAGGGCCTTGTGCCTGCTAGGCAAGTGCTCTACTACTGAGTTACATCCTCAGGCCTTTTCATTTTTTATTTTGAAACGAGGTCTTGCTAAGTTGTCCAGGCTGGCCTTAAACTTTCAATCCTCCTGCCTCAGCCTCCAGAGTAACTGGAATTATAAGTGTGCACCACCATATCCAATGAATTCTCTGTTTATCCTTGTTCTTCAAGGATAAATTGACTAGTGGCAAATTATCTTAGTTTTACTTTGTTCGAAAATGTCTTTATTTACCTCTTATTCTAGATGAATAGTTTCACCAGGTGTTAGATTTGGGGTTGACAATTGTTTTCTTTCAGCACATGAAAATGTTCCACTTCCTCCTGGCCTCTGTGGTTTCAGATGAGAATTTTGCTGCTACGTGAATTGGTATTTCTTTTTAGTTATACATAATTTCTCTTTGACTGTTTTTACAACTTTTTCTTTGTGTTCAGTTTCCATAAACTTCATTCTAATGTGTCTTGGATCGAACTTCTTTTGGCTCATCATGTTTGGGGTTCATTCATCTTCTTGAATGTGTAAATTTATGTCCTTCACCAATTTGAAGAAATTTTCAGGCATTATTTCTTTCTCTTTTTTTTTTCCAAGTGTTATTTCTTAAATGCTTTGTTTTTTTTTTTAAAGAGAGAGGGACAGTGAGAGAGGCAGAGAAAGAGAGAAACAACTTTATTTAGTTTTTCACATGGCCTTAGTTGCTCCAACACTCAGTTGTGTACGTGGTGCTGGGGTTTTGAACCTGGGTCCTCGTGCTTGCTAGGCAAGCGCCGAAACCGCTGAGCCACCGCTCCAGCCCCTTAAATGCTTTTTCAATGTCACTCCCTCTCCTCTACTTCTGGGACAGACTCCACCGATATGAAAGTTGGATAGTTTGTTGTCCTAAGGGAACAGTGGCGCTGTCTTGCCAGGTTTTTTCTTTTCTTTTCTTTTTTTAAGATAGAGTGACATGAGAGAGAGAAAGAGAGAACCAATTTTATTTAGTTTTTCATGTGGCTTTCATTGCTCCAACACTTTGTTGTGTATGTGGTGCTGGAGTTTGGACCCGCATCCTAGCACATGCCGTAACTGCTGAGCCACCATTCCAGCCCCTGGGGTATTTTTTATCAATATATTTTCTCTCTGTTGTGCAGATTGAGTAAATTCTACTAATCTGTCTTCATTTCTGTCCTCTGTTGTTTCCATTCTCCTATTGAGTCTATTTGAGTATTTTTGTTTGTTTGTTTCAGGTCGTATGCTTTCAGTTCCATATTTTCATTTTATTTCTTTTTTGTATCTTCTACTTTTTTTTTTGCACCCTGCAACCAGGGTGCTTAAGCACTGGGCCACATCCCCAGCCCATTTTATTTTTTATATTGAGACAGGCTCTCACTAAGTTGTTGAAGCTGACCTTATACTTGAGACCCGCCTGTCTCAGCCTCCTGAGCCTCTGGGATTACAGGCATGCAACACCATGCCTGGTCATTCCTCATTTCTTACAGGAGAATCTGTAACTAGTTATTGCATTTTTTAAGTGGCTGTTTTAAAATCTTTATCAGGTAATTACAACACCTGATTCATGTCACTATAGACATCAGTTGATTATTTTTCTCATTCAAAGTGGTTGGTACTATGAGTGATTTTCAGTTGTATCTTTTTTTTTTTTTTAATAAAGACAGAGGGACAGTGAGAGAGACAGAGAAAGAGAGAAACAACTTTATTTAGTTTTTCACATGGCCTTTGTTGCTCCAACACTCAGTTGTGTACGTGGTGCTGGGGTTTGAACCCGGGTCCTCGTGCTTGCCAGGCAAGCGCCGAAACCACTGAGCCACCGCTCCAGCCCCTCAGTTGTATTTTAAAACATTCCAGTTATTGCATTAGGAGACTCTTGACCCCATTTAAATCTACTTTAGCATGCAGTTACTTTGTTTAGGTTTAGCATTTGGTTTTGGTCTACTTTTGTGGCTTTTAGTTCCAGTGACAGCTTAGTTTCCTGAGCCCTTCTAATGCTGATCTGGTCTGCTCCATTCTTCTGGTGCTTCTGAATTCCCCACTCAGTCCCAGGGCAAGCAGGTTCTTTCCCAGCTGTCTGCCGTTGCTAAGCAACCTTCTGGGGAAGCAGAAGCCACATACTTGGGTCTCCTTGGTGAAGAGCAAAGAGACACAAGTTTCCACTGCTGCCACCACTGCAGGCTGATCAGGCCTTCCATCAGCCCAGCCGGTGGCTTAAAGGCCTGGGGTGGCAGGGGTGTGTGTCAGCACAGGTGTGAAGCAAGGGCTGAGGCTTTATTCTGGGTCTGTGCTGGATCTCCCTTGTCTTAGTCCTTTGGAATGAGAAAGCAGGCTTTCTTGGCTTCTTTTTGTATATTCCTGTTCTCCAATAGCCTCTCCTGCACCCAGTCTGTGGATATATAGGAAGGTAATATGTCATTCCTCAAGTCTGCGTTCCCCAACCAGTCCATCTTTGCTTGCCGGATTTCAGAGTCCTCTTATTATTGCCTGTTGAATAATTTCCAGGGTTTTTTGTTATATTCAATGGAGAAGAGCAAGGTAAAATGAGTCTACTCCACCATCTTCTAAAACCAGAAGCTTCATGCACCTATTTTTAATTATCAAAGAGATCTGTTCCCATTATTAAAAAAAAAAAAAAAGATCAAGCCCCAAAATCATGCTTCTGGAGATGTTGTAGGAAATCATCCAACAGAATTATAAAATGTCTGCATAAGATTGCATGAGTTAAGGGTTGTATTAGTTTGCTAGGGAGGCTGGAACAAAATAACTGGAGTGTCAGTATTTTGGGTAGCTTAAACAACAGAATTTTCTCACAGTGCTGGAGGCTAAGTTCAAGACCAAGGTGTTGGTAGGCTAAGTTCTCCTCAGGTCTCTCTTCTTGGCTTATAGCCATCTTTTCCCCATGTCCTCACTTGGCCTTTTCTCTTTGTCCAACCTCACCCCTGGGCTCCCCCCTGCCCACACCACTCCTCTCTCTCTCTCTCTTCTCTAATTATAGGGACACCAGCCCTATTGGATTAGGGTACCATCTTTATGACTTCAATTACCTCCTTAAAGGCTCCATCACCAAATAGAACCACATTGGAGGTTAGGACTTGAATATATGAATTAGGAGGGGACACAATTCCATTCATAACAAGGCTTTTGGGGCTACAAGTAAAAACTCAGTCTAGTTCAGTTGTTCAGCTTGGTTCAGCCCATACAAGTGTCAAATAGAAAATGATAAGGGTTTTTCCTGGGATCCCAAAGTCAGCAGAGTGCGTAGGTCGCTCGGTCAGGGTTAGAGCCAGAGACTGGAAATCACTGGAAATCACCTGGTACTAAGGCAGCTACTCTTGCTCTCTCTCTCTCTACTTCTCCATTGTTCTCCATTCTCTCTGCAGATGGAGTTGCTCTACTTTTCAGCCGGTGGTCAGAAATGATCACATTGTGATCTCTTCTGTCCTCTCAAATCAAGCACCATCTGAAAAAGCTGCATCCAAAATCTAAATTCCTGAGAGAGCCATGGTTGTGCCAGTCATTGCGGCCAGAGGCAGGGCCCTCTCTGTCTCCTACTTTCTCTACAGCCTGAGGGACAGACTGCATGCTCCATGGATGACATCCCCACAGGCTATGCTACCAGTCAGACTGGAAACCTACCTAAGAGCGAACCTATAGGAGAATGGCCAATGAATGCACTAGAATATTGCACACACTTGAAATAACTGTAAAAGCTGGGTCAAAATATGAGAAATGTGGGGCTGGAGCGGTGCCTCAGCGGTTAGGATGCTTGCCCGGCATGTGCAAGGACCTGAGTTCAAACCCCAGCAACCCATGTACACAGCGAAGACTCAGAGCAATGAAAGTCACATGAAAAACTAAATAAAAATTGTTTCTCTCTTTCTCTCTCTCTCTCTCACTGTCCATTTCTCTAAAAAAAAAAATGAGAAATGTAACTGAAAAAGAGGAAATGCCCTCTAGGATTATAACTACTTAAAAATATGCATCATATAGACAAAAAGGAGAAAGAAAGGCTAAATATTGAACATTTTTTTCTTTTTGTACTGGTTTATTGTATTTGTGTCAAACAAAAACCTCGAACCAGCTTCTCCATTTATTTCAGAAGAGATGGAATGAAGTTCCCTTGGTGGTCCCTGGTCCAATCCTGTGGTCATCATTCCTCTTTCAGTGGCCTGTAGTGGAAAGTTCAATAATATGACATTGTTATATTTACATGACACATGGGCACTTTAGCACCAAGGTCATAAACTTAGAGCAAAGATGCACAGAGTATATTTCCAATGCCTGATTCAAGTGACTAATTTGTCTGTGTGGAAACAAATCATGTGAGATCACATAATTGTCTGCCACGGTCATAGGAATTGGAACAAGGTACAAAGGCTGTTTGCCACCCTTGATTTTCAACTGCTCATCCCCTCTTGGTGGCAGGTCCTCTTCAGCCTCCCTCTGTAGAGGTTTAAGCCTTCTTACATTCTTTCTTCATAATTTGCTTCTCCTTCCAGATTATCACCTTTAGGGACTACCTACCCATCCTGTTAGGGGACGAGATGCAGAAGTGGATCCCCCCATACCAAGGCTACAAAGATTTTGTAGATCCCCGAATTTCCAA
Organism: Aplodontia rufa; assembly: GCA_004027875.1. NCBI lineage: Eukaryota > Metazoa > Chordata > Mammalia > Rodentia > Aplodontiidae > Aplodontia > Aplodontia rufa. Next base: position 22,475 of record PVKS010002855.1, on the reverse strand, counting down.
CGTCTTTACCTTTGCTTTCCGCTTTGGCCACTTGGAGATCCCCCCTACTGTGTCCCGCCTGGATGAGAATTACCAGCCATGGGGTCCAGAACCTGAACTCCCTCTGCACACCCTCTTCTTCAACACCTGGAGGATGGTCAAAGACGGTATGTCCTTTCAAAAGAGTGCTCTCTCCCACCTGGCTCTCCCACTCTGCAGCCTGCTTGTCAGGAAACCTGGCTTGGAAATCAGACTCCGGGCACTTCCTGTGGGACTGAGGGCAAGTGAATTCATCTCCCTGAGCCTCATTTTCCTAGTTTGTAAAATAGGAACAATAATAGTATCCATTTCCAGCAAGCATCCAAAAACTTAAAGGAAGTAGATGTGCAGAGGACCCAACAATGATTCCTAACACACAAGAGGTGATCAGAAAACATTAGTTATTGTTATTTCTTTCCTTCGTCTGACTTGTAAGATGCCTGGCATTTCCCTAGCTCCTCTCCATGGTCAAGGCTTCTCTGCCCACTGAAGAAAGAATTCATGGTCTTGCTAAATGAACAGCTCTTTTCTGCTCTCTTCTCTGAGGTGCCAGAGGTTGGACACAGTGCTCCTTTACTCTTGGCTGTGCAGTGTTGAGACTGTCTTTCATAAAGGTCCTAGCAAGCCAGAATTGTTTCTTAACGATGTGTGCCCACTCTTCCCACCCTGCAGTGTTCCTCAGGGCAATACATGGGAAGAGAAGGAGCTGAACTGGAACTTGAAAAATGTCTTGACATTTCTATTCATGCCACCGTCCCATCAATGTCCCTTTCTGCCACCCCAGGAGCGAGCACTCTGGACTCTCCTTTTCCCGAGCTTGCTCCACAGGCTGAGCTGTGCTCTTCCCTCCCTGCATCCATCTGGGGATGATCAGCTGGCCCTACTTTTGACTGAGAGAACCTGTCTGGTGGAGGGAGGGGCTGGCTATGGAAGACGCCCTCACCCTATCCCAATCCTAAAAGCAGCCGCTGGGTCTCCATTTGCAGGTGGAATTGATCCTCTGGTGCGGGGTCTGCTGGCCAAGAAGGCCAAGTTCATGAATCAGAATAAAATGATGACTGGAGAGGTGCGCAACAAGCTCTTCCAGCCGACGCACACCATCCATGGCTTTGACCTGGCTGCCATCAACATCCAGCGTTGCCGGGACCACGGGCAGCCTGGTGAGTGGGCTCAGGGTCTGGCCCAGCCTGGAGCACTTGGAGCTACTTTCTAGAGCCCCTGGAGACTCCTCTGTAACCCTGAGCATCTGATCAATTCTGAAATGGAGGCAGGCCAGCTTTTAAAACCCATTTTGCTCCATGAAATGGAATCTTTCGTTTTCCCCAATGCAGAGTCAGGAGCACATACTTGGTACTATCTTGGAGTTCCAGAGATGAAAAGATCAACAACTAACTTGTGAATGAGCTTAGAAGCCCAGAAAAATATTAAGTAAATGATAGAGAGAAGCAGGTGACCACTGGAACTTTGTTAAATTGAAAAGCAATTTAACATAATTAAGACCAAGCCTGCCCAAGTTCAAATCCCAGCTGTGCCGTTTACTAGTTCTGAGCTGCTTCTTGCCTTTAGTTTACACATTTATGCAGAGCTTACATTAGTAAGCACCAGGGAAGCAGCTAGTTACCTCTCAACTGCAGTGTCACAGATAGAAAACCATGGCTCAGTGCTTCCCCCATCCCAGAGGCTACGGGTCTAGACTTTGGGGGTGATGGAGCTGGGGTGGGTATGTTCCCCAAGGGAAGCCATGAGCAGGAAGTCCCTGGGATGAAACAGCCTCAGTCTCCCCTTCTAGGGTACAACTCTTGGAGAGGCTTTTGTGGCCTCTCCCAGCCACGGACACTGGAGGAACTGAGTGCTGTGTTGAAGAACAAGTGGCTGGCCAAGAAGTTACTAGATCTCTACAAGACCCCTGACAACATCGACATCTGGATAGGGGCCACTGCTGAGCCCCTGGTAGGAAGAGGCCGAGTGGGGCCTCTCCTGGCGTGCCTCCTGGGCCAGCAGTTCCAGCGGATCCGTGATGGAGACAGGCAAGTGAAACCTCCACCCAAGAGGGCAGGGTGGAACCCTTCTCTGAGGTGGCTGGGCCACCATCCTGCGGGAGGACTAATTTGCGCTCCAACTAGGGTGGAGCCTTTCACGTCTCCAGTGGCCTCCTTTGGCAGAGTGGGCAGAGCCAGCAGCTGGACAGTATGGAGTGACCCTGCTTCTGTCTCTGCAGGTTCTGGTGGGAAAACCCTGGGGTCTTCACAGAGAAGCAGCGGGATTCTTTGTGGAAAATGTCCTTCTCACGCCTTGTTTGTGACAACACCCATATCACCACAGTCCCACTGAACCCCTTCCAGGCTAATAGCTACCCTCAAGGCTTTGTGAACTGCTCAGCCATCGATAAGCTGGACCTCTCACCCTGGGCCTCAGTGAAGAATTAGGTGTCCTGGGTCCCAGGGCCTCCACATTGCACAGTAAAGCTCCTGATGGTCCACGATGCCATTTCAAGCAAGTTCAATGACCTGGTCCCTTAGAACTCCACACCCCAGCCCCAGCCTTTCCTTTTAGCCGGGCTTCTCTTGCTCTCGCTAGATGAATAGCTCACTCAAGACCAAGGGCGGCCCCCTCAGCCTTCCCAGCTCTTCTGTTTGGCAGCCACCACTTCCATTCCCATCTCCTTAGCCCTGGGAAATCATCTTTCTGCCAAAACTCAGATCCCAAAGATGTCACCTGTCCTCTCCCCTGAACAATCACTGCTGGGGCTGAGGCTTTGACCCTTAGCCTTCTTCCCTCCGCCCAGTCTCAGCTCTAAGCTTCCCGAGCCAGGGACCTCACCTGCTTCCACGTACGGCCCACAGCACTCAGCATGGCGTTCAGCTCACTGAGTGCTCAATAAACATCTGATGGTTGATTAAAGGTGCTGGCCCTGTTCCTTTCTGAAGGCTGGTCTTGACACACTGCCAAATGAGCAACTAGATGCTTGTAGTCCAGTTGTGTCTGGCTTTACAATGTCAGGTGCATGGATGTGTGGGTGACAGAAGGTGACTGGATGACAGTTCCAAGAGTTATCAAAGAAGGGAGGTGGCAAGGGACTCTTGGGAACATGCAGCAATGGCTATGGAGCAGCAGGAGAAGGCCTGGGGTGGGACTGTGTGCAGCAACAAAACAGGAAGAGAAACCAAGCCTGGATTTCCCTACAGCTAGTATTAATTTCTCATGTAGCCCTCTGGGAAATACCCTCTTCTCCCTGGGCAGTCCTTGGAGCCTGTAGGGGCAACTCCAGAACATTCCTTGAGCAGCTACCCAATGCATATTCAGACATCTTTCTTTTGAAATGACATTCCAGGGAAGGTCAGCCCAGCTGGGGAATCCAGATCCCCTGACTTGCGTAGGAGTAGGAGACACTTAACTGTCCTGTGAGACAAAAGACCTGGACTGTGGGCCTAACTCTGGTGCCCACTTCTTCGAAGCTTTGGATAGGCCCTTCCCCTCTCACGGAACGCTCTTCATCAGTGACATGAGGACAAATGTTATTTATCATGCCACTCACCACAGTGAGGGCTTAGCTTTACTTGAGCCCCCACAAGTACATTGGAGCCCATCATCCCTCACACCTTCTGGCTTCCAGCAGCAGGTTTTCTCTCCCTAAGTGGAGATGCGGGAGGGTTGTGGGAGGAGCTCCATTAATTGGACATAGGAGTTCGGATTCAGGCAAGAACAGTAGGGGTGCACACTCTTTCCCAGCATCTGCTACTCCTATTCTGAGGGCCTGGCAACTTCAAATCTGGAATGAAAACAATTCTACCATCTTGATGGCCTCCTGCAGAATGCAGGACCCAGAGGTGCCCTGTCATGGGGGGGGCAGTTTCCCACCAGACCTCTGCTCTTTCTCTCTCCAAGGAGAGGATTTGTCCCCTCTGTTTTGCAGCACCTGACAGAGAATGAGCATGTAGCAAATGTTTGCCAGAACAATGAATAAACACCATTGACTGAGTGACCGCAATCCTGTTACACAGGGTGGCAGAAGTGGAAGGGGAGGGACCAGGGTCTGCTCAGCCTGGCCTGGCCCCCACACTTCTAAGAACTGACTGCCCTCCATGTATGGATTGGCCAGAGGACTCCCGGATGCCCTCACTCCCATTCAGACACACAGGGCCCTGAAGCACAGACCACACTGATTCTAGTGGAGGGCCCAGGGTGGGCCTCCAGCTGGGGTTCCAGGCCTTTCCCAGACACAGCAAGGGAGATCACCACGACTGAGGCTTTATTATTATAAACATTGGGTACAGATGGTACAGAAAGGTCAACAGTCTCTCCTTCCTCTCCAGGTAGATACCTGTGAATAAGCAAGAGCACAAAGTAAGGGAGGAAAAGGAGAGTGATGGACTGAGCCAGGCTGGCCTGGGCCATCACTCAACTGTGCAGATCAAACTGCTAAAACTTCAGGCCCCAGAAGACTCTGGTTCACCTCTGCTAACCAAAACAAAAGGACTTCTTCTTCTTCTTTTTTTTTTTTTTAAGAGAGAGAGGGACAGTGATAGAAAGCGAGAGAAAGAGAGAATTAATTTTATTTTTAGTTTCTCATGTGACTCGTTGCTCCAACACTTCATTATGTACATGGTGCTGGGGTTTGAACTTGGGTCCTCATGCATGCCAAGCACGGAAACCACTGAGCCACCGCTCCAGCCCCTAGACAAAACTTCTTGAGGGCAAAAACAATATCTGTCTTTCTTGCTTGTTTCCCACGCCTAGCACAGGACCTGGCATGTAGTAGGTGCTCAATGAATGAAGAATTAGAGGATGCAAACAAGCCCGTTTAAGGAGCCATAACAACAGTTATTCACAGGGAAGAACACTCAGGCTTGAGGAAATTGAGTAGTTTGCCCAAGGTCACGCAGCTAGCGAACTGCCGAGCTGGAATTTGAACTCAGATGGTCTGGCTCCTGGGCTGTGCTCTGCTGTCTTCCACATAATCAGCAAGCACATTCACAGGAATAACACATAAAACACTGCCCCTGTTGACAGACAACACACACATGTGAAATATCCATGCTCACATGCAAACATACAACACACACACACAGGAGTGAATTTCCAGTCATTTTCTCAACTGGCAGCACCCAGAACAGGGATGGGCTCAGCTAGGGAAGGGAGTTCTCTGTAGTTCCAACCAGCCAGCCCAGGTTAACCCCTCACTGCATTCTGCCCTTACCTGCTTCTAGGCCTCCCTCCAGGGAGTCAGGTCCAATGCAGGGAGAGCGCTGCAGTTGACAAAGTCTCTGGGGAATGAGTGGGACCTGAAGATGTTGTTCTTGGACACAGTGGTGATGCCTGTGTTGTCGCAGATGATGCGGGGCAGGGAGATCTTGTCCAGGGCCTTCTGTTGCTTTGTGCTGAACACACCCTTGTTCATCCACCAAAACCTGCATGGGGGCACACACAGACATTGTGCCTGAGGCTGGCGTATCCTGGGCTGGGAGGGTGTCATCTAGCCTGAGTTGCTCCTGGGATGCAAGAGGACCGTAGAAGACTCCACCCTGGAGCACAGAACTCCAGGCATTTTCAAACGAGGGGTCTCCCACTCTCAGAACAGAGTGAAGCCCAGCTGCCTGTTATCCCCCCTGCTCCCAGCCCAGCAGCCTCCGGATCACCACTCGTAGTAGAGGGAGAACTGGGCCCACCCTCCCTCATGAAGTCCTGTGCCAGAGCTGCGTCCATCCATAGGAGTGAGGGAGAATCATGGAGACACCTTTTTCTAATATTTTCTTAACATGTGTCACTGAGGGGCTGGAGAGGTGGCTCAGCAGGAGAGCACTTGCCTAGCATGCGTGAAGACCCCCAGCGCCACATATACAGCTAAGTATCAGAGAAATGAAGCCCAGATGAAAAGATAAATAAAATTGATTCTATCATTCTATCTCTCCCTCTTTAAAAAAATGTTGCTAAGAGAGACAACTTTTTCTAATATTCCTAAAGGTGCAATATGACTAGGTAAGAACTAGATGTGAAGTCATTAGAACCATGATGAAATGACACAAAGGGAAACCGTGAGAAAGCTAAGCTGGGACTATCCAATGGGGATTGACCTCACAATTGCACAGAGAAACCCAGAAAGAAGTAGCTAGGGTGGCATTTTCTTCTGTTTTCCTTCTTTTGAAATCAGAGTTCCTCTTTCCCCCTTGCTGCACCCTACAGGTTCAGGCACATTAGAGGTGGGAGACACAGTGGAAACTCACTGACTCTTTGCAACCTTTAACTTGACAGGAGGAAATTGGGGTCCCCAAGAGGTTAAAAGATAGGCTTGTGGCCACCCAGCTGCTAGAGCCACTGCAACACCATCTCACCGATCTCCATCCCGGAGCTTCCTGAACTGGGTGCCAATTAGGCAGGCGAGGAGTGGGCCCACCCGGCCGTTGGGCTCCAGAGGCTCAGCCACACCACCCATCCAGATGTCAATGTTATTGGGCGTGCCATACTGTTTCATCAGCTTCCTCGCCAGGTCCAGGTTCTTCATCACTGTGCCCAGTTCACCCACTGTGCTGGGCTGCGGGAGGCCACAGAAGCGCCTCCAGGCATTGTACCCTGCGTGGGAGAGGGTACAATGCCTCCAGTAGGTTGTGGGTAGGTCCCTCTGCTGCAAGGTAGGGAGGGGACTGTGGACAGCAGGGAAGATTCACACTTATGCCATCAGCCTAGAAAACCCACCTTCTCAACACACCAAGGTCACACCTTGGCCAGGGCCAAGGGGGACATCTGGGCCTCCCCAGACCCTCACTGCCTCTCCTTTGCCCTCCCATCCTAAGGCAAACAGGAAACTGCCATAACTCCTGCCAGGTCCAAGAATGGAGGCGTCTCATTGTCTCCTGGAGCAACCCACTGTGTCTGTCTCTGACCCATGAGGGGTGGAGGGAATCTTGAAGGCTCAGCCACACGAGCCACCCATAACCCATACACAGGCTTTTAGGTCAGGCAGATCTGGGTCCCAAGTTCCTGATCTGTCCCTGACTTGGCTACAGCACCTATCCATATCCAGGTACTGAATGTCTCCATGCCTCAGTTCCTTTATCAGTCAAGCAGAGATAACAATCTCTTCCCCCAGAGTTCATGAACAATGGGTCAAAATGAAATGATGGTGGAGACAGATTTTGAGACTGTGGGTCACTGTTGCTGCTGCTGCATGTTGGAGCATGCAAAGGAGCCTGGGAGAAGTTGACATTTGACCAGAGGGGCCCAGGGAAAGGGAGGCAGCTGACCTCAGATGGCTTCTTGGCCACAAAGTACTGGGGTGGGAAAATTTTGGGCAGGTGAGGGTGTGGAAAGGGCAGAACCCCAAAAGGGAAGGGAAGCTGTGGACTACCTGTGAGGAATTATGAGAACTGGGGGTGCCCCGGGGGACCTCTGCAACAACCTCACCTGGGAGGCCGTGGTCCCTGCTGCGCTGCATGTTCAGAGCGGGCAGGTCTAGCCCAATCCTCATGACCTGCTCAAATAGTCGCTCCCGGAGTTCATCCACCACAATTTGGTTCTGGCGATTCAGCTTGGCAGGGGTGGCCATGAGGCCCCGGAGGATGGGGTCAATGCCACCTGAAGGCAAGAGGAGCAAGGTTAGGGGCAAGGGTCAGCTCAGAGTGGAGTCTGGGGACTGGAGAAGAGGGCCAGAGACGTGCAACAGTTGGTGCCAAGGTGGCGCTACTGAGCAGGCTCTCCCTGGGCACTCCCTGACTCTAAGCGCATATACATCTCAGGAGATTGTCATTCAGACTTGCAAGGCTGGGATGCATCCAGCCTCTGGCCTCCTGAGTCAGAGTCACAACACACAGGAAGGAGCCAGCTCCATCTGAGAACCATTTCCACTCCCACTCTTTATTCTCAGATCTGTAAGTAGAGTCAGTTGCACTGAGAATGGAAGGTGAGTCTAGATCCCCAAAGAAGGAAAGAAAGAGCTCCCCCACTCTAGCTTCCTGCAGCTGAGCCCACCCCATCCCACCCTCAGCTACCAGCCTGCCTCTGCTGGTCCAGGTTCCACTCACCTTCCAGCACCACCCTCCAACTGGCAAAAAAGACTCTGCTGAGTGGGACACGGGAGTTGGTCCCCACGGGCCGGTACTGACTGTTCAGGCGGAACATGAAGGGTTGGATGAGAGTGTGGCCATAGCGGAAGGCATTGGTGAAGACGTTGGAGATGCGCGGGTCCACTGAGTCATTGTAGCCGCGGTATCTAGGTAGGTACTTCCTCATGGCTGCTGGCCCCAGCACCAGGGGCAGGTAATCTCGGTAAGTGATGATCTAAAGAAAAGACACTTGGAATGGCCTCCCCACTCACTCATCCCTGCAGCATCCACGTGCTTCAGGCTTGGGAGATCCCTCCCATCTGTCTATGGTCAGTGGACTAAATCCCACAATACATGAACTTGAGTCAGGGCAAATCCAGGCAAGGTCAGGGGATTGGAGAACAGAGCTGCACACATGCAGCACCTCAGATCGGCACTGAGGGGCATAAATACAGCTCTATTGTTTGCTGACTGTGTGACCTTGAGCCAAGAGCTTTGTTAGTCATTGTATTAACTCCTTGCCCTGGAGTTAGTAAAATTTCATTTATTCTATCTTCTTATTCCTTGAAAGATGGAGAAATTGAAGTTACTTACAGTGCCCAGCAAATTTTTGACCCACAGTAGGGTTCAGTATAGATTTATGGAAGGAGGAGGAGCAGAAAGAAATGAAGGTATCTCTAGAATAATTTCCCCCAGTGAAAGGGGAAGGTGTGAAATAATATCACTTTAGAATCTGGAATTTCCACCAAAGTAGAAATGAATCCCATTGTGTTCTTAGTGCACACTCAGCATTTGCAGTTCTCTGCCCCTCCAGAATCCAGGAGTGTGTGTGTGTGTATGCGCGCGTGTGCGCGCGCATGCTTCTGGGGAAAAGAAGGGGGCGCTGGAGCATCAAAGTTGGGAGACAGAAGCAGGAACACTGTCCAGTGATAAATGATACCAAGGACGTTGGACGGGTGATGAGGGCCAAAAGGAAGAGGAGAGTAGGGAAAGGAGACAGGAGTGACAGCGAAACAGAGGAAGGGAGAAGCCTCTACTGAATCGCTGCTGTGCGTCAGAGACCCCCCTGGTGAACCCTCCCAACACCATTCCCAGGCCCACAGGAAAGAGGAAAGGCAGGCGAGAAGGGGTAGGGTGGGGAGGAAGTAGCCTCTGCTGAACGCTTCATATCTGCTGGGTGTTTGCACAGAGACCTTTTAATCCTTTCAGCATCACGGATGAAGAAGCTAAGGCTTGGAGAGTTGGCAACTTGCCCCAGATCACACAGCTAGGCTGTGGCGGAGGTCCACCCAGATCCCATGCCTGTGTGGCACTCAGGACAGCCTACCTGAACCATGGCCCCCACGATCTTCCGGGCTTCCTGGTAGAGCTTCTCTCCACTCCACCTGGGATTCAGGCGCTTGAGCTGTGTGGCCAGCCGGTTGTGCTCTCGAACAAAGAGGGTGTGCATGGAGGTAAGCTCAGGCATCTCACTGGAGCGGGTGTCCCCTTAGGAAAGCAAAAGCCACTGTCATTCCTGAGACCTCCATCCCGGAAAAGATTTGCCCTTTTGAAACTCCCTATCTCCTGCTCACCCCCCTCTCCACCCATCTCTTCCCATCAGGCTCGAATTTATATTTCCAGCCCACTAAAATAGCTTCTTCCACTATTTAGAGACGCTGCTGGCTAGAGATGCTGATTCAGTAGGACCTTGGATCCAACACGACTGACTACCCTCCCTCCTTGCAGCTGAAACTGGGAGCTCCTTGAAGAGAGGGACCAAGGCATGTGCCTTTTTGCAACTCATCCTTCCTCTCAGAACTCACATGGACACCTGGGGCGTAGCACCATCCGGGTACCAAGTGTAGGATCCATAAATGCTACTAGTTAGCTGATTCTCTTGATTCTAGGGAGTCAAAAAAAGCACCTTGCATGTTGGCACAAACTATTTCCATGCCTGTATCAGACGCAGCTAATGATTACAGCACTCTTTCCTGATAACATTGGATGCAACCTCAGAGGCCTCCTGAACACAGGAACCCAGAAAGCCACTGCCATTCGAACAGATATGTCAGCCCAAACCTTGTGACATGCCAGTTTTGCAGCATGCTCCAGGATGGGCTAGGGCACAGGATGTGGGGAGTCCACACCTGGGAACTCTGTTCAAGAAAACTAAGCAAAACCCCCTAATTCCACCAGTCCTCCCCAAACCTTTCTCTGTAGAGACTAAGGCAAGGGTCATTTCAGCAGGATGCAGGGTTCTGCCCGCGCCAACTCTGGAAAGGAAATTCTAGGGAGGGCAAGGAAAGGGCCTCAGCACCCCACCCCCGGCCATCAGGTCTACTTTAATACACACTGGAAAATTTCTGGGCATGGCTACCATCACTGCCCCAATCTCACCAACAAAACCTCAGGTGTTTAAATTTGAAATCCTACCCTCTCTCATTACAGGTATCAAGGGGGACAGCAGCACTGTCCACTAGAACTTTCTGACATGATGAAAATGATCTGCCTCTGTGCTGCTTAAAGCATGGCTGATGCAGCCAAGAAGCTATTTTTTAACTTAATTTAATTTAAAATAATTAAAATTGGAGCCAGAGGTGGTGGTGCATGCCTGTAATCCCAGCAACTCAGGAGGCCAAGGCAGGAGGATCACAAGTTCAAAGCCAACCTCAGCAACTTAGCAAGGCTCTAAGCAATTTAGCGAGATTGTGTCTCAAAATAAAAAAAATTTTTTTTAAAAAAAGGAACTTGGGATGTGGCTCAGTGGTTAAGTGCCCCTGGGTTCAGTCCCTAGTACCAAAAATTAATTAATTAATTAATTAAAATTAAAATAGCTACATGTGGCTACTGGCTCCACATCGTACAGTGGTTCCAGAGGGTGTGGGTATCTTTTGCTCTCTGTCCTCTCTTCCAGAGTCTAGAGGGGAAAAGAGAGACAGAAACATTGATAGAAAGATGCCCCTTGGACATCCCTGTGTCTCCATCTTAGGTTGGATTTTTTTTGTTTGTGTTGCCTTTCTTTCTCCCTCCAACCTGTAACCAAGGCAACTAGACTAACAATCATGAAGCTGGTGAAGATGGGGCCTCTCACTGCAGACCCTCAGGCTGCTCACAAACAGGCTCACCATGGCCCCCCACGGAACACCTCCTATGCTACCCAGAGCTGACCTGCCAGGAAGCAGGGGATGCGCACGGAGCGGTTGGTGAGGAGACAGGGGTCATCATGCAAGTTGTCAAAGGGCATCAGGGCCCTGCCGTTGTCTTGGAAGCGGGTGTTGACGGCCAGCAGCCCCAGCTGGTTGGTCAGGTTGCGCAGCTTCATGGCCAGGGGGTCCTCACTGCCATACACCATGCTGGCGTCCACGAAGGAGGTGAGCGCGTTGATCTGGTTGCGGATGGTGATGTTGCTCCCAGTACAGGCTGGGCAGGAGCGGAAGAAGGGGATGCAGTCCTGTTGATTCTTGATGCGGGGATCATTAGGTGGAATCTACAGCACAGAGAAGCCAGATGGGTTCATGAGGGACAGTGGCAAGAGTGACTCTCCCACTACCCTTGGGGCCTCTGGCCCTCTGAATCTGCAGGCAGGCCTCTCAAGGCCCCCTGGGATCAGACTGAGGCTCCACAGCAGAGTGCCCCTGAGGGTCAGGGGTGGTCCAGAACACTTGAACTGGGCATGTGGGGAGCCCTCTAATGGTCAATGCCAGTCTTCTGATCCCTCCTGACTCAATCTCCTCTGTCATCTCCCTCCCCTCTTCTCTGGACTTAGTCCCTGCACTCTTACTCTGCCTCCTCTTCCTTTTCCTTTTCCTACCTGTCTCACTCTGGCCCTGTCCCTCTCTCTCCCTCTCTGCTTCCTCTCCTCTTCCCTCCTGATTCAGCATTTGTCTCCACTGACCTTCTCTGGGCCCTTATCCCACCCCACAACCCAGACCCCCCAGGCTCTCTGCTCCCTGTGACATGGGGGTGGGAAAAGGCCTGGGGGGGGGGGAGGTATCAAGACTGAGACAGGGCATCTACCCTGGGAGGTCTGAGGGACACTGGAAGGTCCTCATCACAGAATTCTTCCCCAGCCCCACAAGCAAGCCAGTAATTCCACCCACGGGTCCTGTCGGCCAGGGAAGAACCATTGCTCTCTGCCTTGGCCTGGCTGGCAAACATGATGCCCTGGCTGTCAGCTGGTTGTAAGGTCAGAACCAGGACAGGCAGAGGTTCTGGAGGACACAAGGAAGCAGGACTGTCCTTACTCAGGGGCTGGGGAAGGAAACTTGGAGAGAGGAGGGAGATGGCCACTTCTGAGAGCAATGCTCCCATCCACCCACAGCCAACAGTAGGTGGGAGGAAGACAGCACCTTGAGCGGGAAGCAGGGCGGCTGCTGCAAGCAGCTAATCTCGCAATTGAGGCCAGTAAGGAAGGAAGCGCGAGCGGCAGGCTCCGGGGTGAAGTCGAGGTCGTGGTCAAGCAACTGGCCCCACTGCATGAACATGAGCGAGCGCTCCTGGTCCCGGGTCAGCTGCTCCGTGGGGAAGCGCACGATGGCGTTGGAGACCGCGCGAGCCTGCGGGACACCCGGAGGGAGTCAGGGGCAGCCTCGTCCCCACCTGGCACTGGACTGAGCCTCCCCCTCTGCCGGCCAGGTGCTCACCAGGGGCACCGGGAAGCCACCGCGCTTGACGCCCGGTGTCCAGCCGAAGGGCAGCGAGAAGCCGTCCTCGTACTCCGCGGGCAGCCAGCGTGCAAAGGCACGGTTGGAGGCCCCCAGCGTGGGGCTGCGTCTGCATCGGAGCAGAAGGGCGTTAAGGCCAGGTGGCACTGATGGCTGGACCCCACCCTCCCTGAATCCCCGCCATGGGGCGACACCTGTTGTTGCAGTGCCCGGTGATGGTGCGATACTTATCCCGCTCAGGGCAAGTCACCCTCACATCCTGGTAGGCACAACCACTCGACTTGGACAGCAGATTCAGCTGAGCAGGTGTCAGTACATCTGCGAGGGAGAAGCAGGATGTGGGAGCTGAGCCTCCTATTTCCTACCCTGAGGCTGAGGAGACCTGGGGACCCTAGTGTAGTGTGGCCCAGACTGAGGCGTGAAGGAGGTGCTAGGATGCCTCTGATACGCCTTAGAGGGAGGAGTTGCAGGGACTGTGCAGTCACGTTGAAGTTTCTAAGACAGATCCTAGCGGAGCCCTGCCCTGAGGTGGGAAAGGTGGCAGTACCAGTGACATTGAAAGGCTGTGGCCACAGGGTCTGAAGCTTCCTCTTCAACAGGTCTAGAGACACATGCAGATAGTCTGCGGCCCTCACGGCAGTCCTGGTGCCTGCTACTGGCTGCTTGAAATAGGATAAGAGTTCCATGGGGCTGGCAGAGCCGCTGCGAAGCCTCTGCTTGATGCTGCGTAGGAAAAGGGGAACCAGAGAAGGGGTGCAGAGCCACTCAGCAGAGCCCTTGTGGGGGGCACTGGACAGTCAGAACAATGTAGATAGATTCACAGACAGTAAGGTTTCTTTTTATAAAAATAATATGGAAAGGGGCTAGAGCGGTGGCTCAGCAGTTCAGGTGCTTGCCTGGAATGCACAACTCCAGCACCACGTACACAACTAAGTGTTGGAGAAACAAAGGCCTGAAGAGAAAAACAAAGTTGATTCTCTCTTTCTCTTACTCTATCTCTCTCTCAAAAAAAAAATATATATGTATATGTATATAGATATAGGTATAGATATAGATACAGATGTGGGTGTGTCCAGGCAGAACAAGTCCAGGGGAAAGATGGCTTTGAAGATGTTCTTGCACCCAGAGACACAAGCACACACAGAGGACCCAGCTTCCCCCTCTAATAATCCCCTGCCTCCCTGAACAAACTCCCTGCTGCCCACTCTTCTGTGGGAGGCCTGGGACAGCTTTGCTCAGAGCTGAGCAGTGCCCAGCAACCCTACCTTTCCCGCCGCTCCTTGTAGGCTTTGTCCACGAGCCGCTTGGCCTCCTCCATGCAGGTCAGCACCACCGAGGTATCCACCTCTCCCAGGATGACTGACCAGAGCAAAGATCACAAAGTCAGAAATGGGCCCAAAGGCCCCATCAGGCCCTGGAACCTAGGAGGCCTGCACTGAGAAAAAGGAGTCCCTGGGACACACCCCTGGCACACCTTACCCTTCTTTCTGAACTGTTACCTGAAGTGGCACTGTCAGTAGCTTGGGGCATGGCCAGAGTGGCCAGGAGCCCTGCTAGGGCCAGGAGAAGCTTCATCTCTGCAATGAGACCCCCAACCAGTAAGTTCCCTGAGCACTCGGACAAAGGGCACCCCACTTCTCCTCCCAGGCCCCTCACTCTCACCTTCACACCAGAGCCCCACCTCAAAGGGCCTGGAATGGCCAAAGCCAGGGCTGCTTGAGGGAGGGTCTCTGGTGCCCTCACCCCCTTGCCAGCTGCAGTTACCAGCCCCCAAGGACCTCAACTCCACAGCTGCCCTGACATTGGTAATTTCTGTCACTGAACCTAGGCCTATATGTTCTCTAAGCTGGAGGCGGGGTAGGGCAGAGGGAGGTCCGTCCCAAGACACTGAGCTCTCTCCTCCCCCACTGGGTTGGTGCATAGAGGCCCTTGAGACGGGGGAGAGGGGCAAAAGAAGGGACCAGAGTTGCCTCCAGATTTTTTCCCCTAGTCAGGAGGGGAAATGAGCCTCACATGTTAGGCAAGCACTCTATCGCTAAGCTACATGGCCAGTCCTGTTCATTTTATTTTGTATTTTGAAACAGGCTCTTGCTAAGTTGCCCAGGCTGGTCTCAAACTTTTGATTCTCCTGCCTCAGTCTCCCTAGCAGCTAGGGATACAAGTGTGGGCCATGTTGCTGGGCCATCCCCAATTTTTTAACTTAGTACCCTCATCTCAGGGTTTCTCAACTCAGCAATTGCAAGCCTATGGCATAGCTTTTTTAGAGGGCAATGATAGCTAAGCCCTAGATACCCAGAATTCCTTTGAAAGAAACAGAAGTCAGGAACAACAGCTAAGGAATTATAGAGGATACAGTGGTCCCAGTCACCAGTGAAGGGTGAAGGGGAAACCTGGAGTGATACTGACCCAATTAGCCTTAGGCAGCCACCCTCCACCCCAACAGTCACTTGGCCTTGTGGCCAGACCTGGTAGGCAGCCCCCAGTTCTTGGTGGGACTAAGGGGACAGGAAATCTGGCTAGAAACCGTTGGCCTTCACCAGAAGGAGGACCCTGGGGGCTACAGGCTCAGGAGCAAGGTAACTTCCTCTATCCCTCTTCCCTCCCCTTTCTTCTTGGTTTATGGTATAGGGTGGCTGTCTCCAACACCCCACCATCTGCTCCTAGACTTCAGGAACCAGGAGAAAGCAAGCTAATTGTGGTTAGTAGTCAGTTGGATGACACAGCTGGGCCTCTCTGGGACAAGATCAGTGCAGTTGGGGGGAACTGGGTTAATGATTCAAGCTAATTCTGGAATAGAAGAGGGAGAGTTTCTTCCTTGAGTAAGGCGGCAGAGGGGCCGCCAGTCTCAGGCAGTATAGTATCTGTGTCTACCTCTTGGGGCCTTCCTCAGACTGAGCTCCTGCCAACCGTGTCGTGTGTTGATCTATTCACACCTCCAACTTCCAGCCACCTTCCTGCTGCTGACTCATTTCTTATAGGCCCAGACAACATCCTGGCCAAGAAGCAAGGAACAACGACAAACCCAGAACATTTCCCCAAAGTGCCCAGGAATTCCATCACCTGCGCAGAAACTGAGCCCAAGGGCTCATGAGAGAGGAGGCCAATTTTCCAGTCTTGCTCTGACACTGATTTTTTGTATGTAAACTTGGTCACATACAAAATTGAATCAGGTTCTAGAATTTTATCATACTTTTGAAACTTTTAAAAAAGAGAGAGAGAGAGGGATAGTGAGAGAGAGGGATAGTGAAAGAGAGAGAGAAAGAGAAACTATTTTATTTCATTTTTCATGTGCCTTTGTTGCTCCAAGACTTCGTTGTGAATGTGGTGCTGGGGTTTGAACTCCTGTACCCGGGCATGCCAGTCCAGTGCCATAATCTCCCAGCCACCGCTCCAGCCCTTTTTTTTTTTTTTAAGAGAGTGACAGTGAGAGAGAGAGAGGAAAAGAAAGGATCGATTTTATTTAGTTTTTCATTGTTCAGAGACTTCAGTGTGTATGTGGTGCTGGGGTTCGAACTCACATACTCACACATGCCAGGCTAGTGCCATAACCTTTGAGCCACTGCTCCAGCTCCTGGAAATATTTTTTTAATGCCTACAAGTGATATGCTTTCACAGATGAGAAGTTAGAGAACACAAATTAGCAAAAACTAAAAATTAATTAAATTACTTAAAATCAAGTAAGATTGTAGGTCATTTCTTGAAAAGGCTTGTCATTGTTTTTAACATAAATAAGCTCTTGAAAGGAAGATAATTTCCCATAATGCCACCATTCAGTAAAACCTTACTTAGTAATTCAGTATCTCAGGTGTAGATATAATATATATTTTTAAACAGTGATAAGAACAATTTTCAATATTATTTTTGCAATCTACTTTTAGTAATCAACAATTTTAGGCCTGAACATCTACATCAATAAACACAGATTTATAGCTGGGTGTGGTAACACACACTTGTAATCCCAGCCACTAGGAAAGCTGAGGCAAGAGAATTGCAAGCTTGATGCCAGTCTGAGCAACTTAGTAAGACCATGTAAAAATAAAAAGGTCTGGGGATGTAGCTCAGTAGTAAAGCACCCTCAGTTCAATCCCCAGTACTGAAAAAAAAAATTACAGGTTTACTTCATTTTTATGTCTGAATATATTTGAGAGGGGACTTTTTTCCCCATATTTTATTGGAGCATTATAATTATAATAATGGTGGATTTATTGTTACACATTCATACATACACATGATAAAACAATATAATTTGGCCAATATCATTCCCCAGGGTCTGAATATTTTACATGATTTTTTTAGTAATAATTTTTTTTATTAGATGAATATGGAGTTATAATTGAGGGGGAAACATTGTCAAACAATCAAGAACAAATGTATATATACATAGTTATCCAAGGCTAATGCCGTGTCATGGATGCCCAGCTTGGGTTCCCCATGTTTCTGTGTTTCCCCCAGAAGAACCTCTGAGTTAAATGGATATCTTGTAGAGGTCAGAGATCTCCTTCTGAGATGATTCCCCCATATTCCCACCCTCCAGTCTCCTAGATATTCTTCCTAATCCTTCCTCCCACTGTCCCCCACCCTACGCCACCAGTTATCCTAGGCAATCATCCCCCCATTTGCATAAAGATTCATACAATTTGAGATTAGCCCTCTGACATACTGCTTCACGATGTACTCTAGCTTCCACAGATGAGAGAAACCATTCAGCCCTTGAGTCTCTGAGCTTGGGATACTTCATTGAGCATAATTCTTTCCATCTCCATCCATTTGATTTCAAAAGCCATAATATTGTCCTCTCTAATGGCTGAGTAGTATTCCATTGTATATATGTACCAAAGTTTTTGTATCCACTCGTCGAGTGAGGGGCATCTGGGTTGGCTCCATAGTCTAGCTATAGTAAATTGAGCTGCTATAAACATTGATGAAGCCACATCGCTATAATAAGCTGATTCTAGCTCTTTGGGGAAAATACCCAGGAGTGGGATAGCTGGGTCATAAGGTGGTTCCATCCTTAATTTTTTGAGGATTCTCAACACTGCTTTCCATAGTGGCTGAACTAGTTTGCAGTCCCACCAGCAGTGTGACAGTGTTCCTCTTTTCCCATAGCCATATGTCGTTGTTAGAGTTTTTCATTTTTGCCACTCTAACAGGAGTGAGGTGGTATCTCATTGAAGTTTTGATTTGCATTTCCCTTATAGCTAATGATGTAGAGCATTTTCTCATATATTTATGGGCTTTCTGGACTTCCTCTGGTGAGAAGTTTCTTTTAAAATCCATAGCCCATTTATTGATTGGATTATTTGTGGTTTCGGTGTTTAGTTTCTTTAGTTCTTTGTATATTCTGGATATTAGCCCTTTGTCAGAGGTGTAGCAGGCAAAGGTTTTCTCCCATTCTGTAGGTTCTGTCTTGATGCTCTTGACTAGATCTTTAGCTGTGCAAAAACTTTTTAGTTTTATTGCATCCCATTCATTTATTCTTGAATTTACAGCTTAAGCCATGGGAGTTTTGTTAAGGAAGGCGCTGCCCACTCCTATGTCCTGTAGTGTTGACCCTACTTCTTTTCTAGTAAGTTTAAAGTTGTTGGCTTAATACCCAGATCTTTGACCCATTTTGATTTAATTTTTGTGCAGGGTGAAAGATAAGTATCCAGTTTCAGTTGTCTACACATGGCTATCCAATTTGTCCAACACCATTTGTTGAACAGACTATCTTTCTTCCACACTATGCTTTTGCCCCCTTTATCAAATATCAAATAGTTAAAGATATGGAGGTTTGTCTCAGGATCTTCTATTCTGTTCCACTGATCTTTGGTTCTGTTTTGATACCAATACCATGCTGTTTTTACTACTATGGCCCTGTAGTATAATTTCAGGTCAGGGATTGAGATACCCCTGACTTCTTCCTTCTTGCTGAGTAATGTTTTGGCTAATCTGGGTCTTCTGTTATTCCATACAAACTTGAGAATTGCTTTTTCTATATCCATGAAGAATGTCATTGGTATCTTGAAGGCAATTGCATTGAATCTGTATAGGGCTTTGGGTAGAATGGCCATTTTTATTATATTGATTCTGCCTAACCATGAGCATGAAATGTTTTTCCATCTACTCAGGTCTTCTGTAATTTCTTTTTTTAGTGTTTGATAGTTTTCTTTGTAGAGGTCCTTAATATCCTTTGTAAGGTTAATGCCCAAGTATTTCATTTTTTTGGAGGAGATGGTGAAGGGGAGAGATTTCCTGATTTCTTCTTCTGCGGATTTGTTGCTGGAGTAAAGGAAAGCTAGTGACTTATTGGAGTTGATCTTGTAGCCAGCTACTTTGCTAAAATCGCCTATAAGCTCTAGGAGTTTTCTGGCCGATGTTAGTGGGTCCAGAACTAATTTTTAAAGGAGTCTCCACGTTGATTTCCAGAGTGGCTGAACCAGTTTGTAGTCCCACCAGCAGTGTGACAGTGTTCCTCTTTTCCCACAGCCCCTCCAGCATCTGTTGTTGTTCATATTCTTCATTTTTGCCACTCTAACAGGAGTGAGGTGGAATTTCATTGAAGTTTTGATTTGCATTTCCTTTATAGCTAATTTTTTTAACTAAGCCTACCTCAGTAGATAACTTGAGTTGTTTCCAGTTTTCATGACTATAAACAGCACTAGGATGAACATCCATGAAGTTAAATCTTTATCCATATCTCCAATTATATCCTTGGTCAACAAGTCTTAAAAGTAAAATCTCTGTATTTTTGGGCATGCACATTTTTAAGGCTTCTTACTATATGTTGTCAGATGGTCTCATGA
This sequence comes from Aplodontia rufa, assembly GCA_004027875.1. Lineage (NCBI taxonomy): Eukaryota > Metazoa > Chordata > Mammalia > Rodentia > Aplodontiidae > Aplodontia > Aplodontia rufa. The sequence continues at coordinate 2,990 of PVKS010002855.1, read as the reverse complement.
AGATTGTACCTCATCCTTCCATCAGCCATGCATGAGAGCACCTATTCCCCATTGTCCCCATCAACCCTGAATATTCGTGTCCTTTTAGTTTTTTAAGGGATTGTCAAGAGGGAACAGACATTTAATACAAGCCTCTCCTAGCAGAGACAGTAAAGAGGTAATGGTATAGCATGGTTCAAAATAATCTCAATGTCAGGTCCCGGACTTGCAAAGCCAGTGCTCTTGCCCAATGGCCTCTGTGTTTATTCCTGGCCTTTCATTCAATTATTTATTCAACAAGTACCAATTGAGTCCTGGCAGGAGCCAGGTACTGTGCTAGGCAGTGGGCGTACCCCACTGAGCAAACCATGATCCTGTCCTCAAGGAGCTCACAGGGGGAAGCAGAAAGGCAAACAAATGGTGCCCCGTGAGCCTGTGCCAGGTCCTTAAGGAATGTCAAGTCACATGGATCAGCCAATGCAGTGGTGCATGCCTGTAATCCCAACTACTCAGGAGGCTGAAACAGGAGGGTGGAAAGTTCAACACCAGCCTGGGTATTTAGCAAGACCTTGATTTGAAATAAAGTATAAGGGGCTAGAGTGGTGGTTCAGCAGTTGCAGTGCTTGCCTGGCATGCAGGAGGACCTGTGTTCAAACTGCAGCACCACATACACAGCTAAGTGTTGGAGAAACAAAGGCCAGATGAATAAATAAATACAATTGCTTCTCTCTTTTTAAAAATAAAATAAATATCTACATGTATATGTGTATGTATTCTTATATGATCGAGGACATAGCTCAGTGGTAGAGCAGCCCTGGATTCTACCCCAAGCACTGCAACAAACAAAAAGAAAAGCAAAACAAAAAACCCTTTGACCAACTGGGGACCAGGGAAGGATTCCTTGAGTAACTGATGCCTAAGACTGTCTTGAAGAATGTTTCAAAGTTGACGAAGTAGAGCCAGGTTAGGAAGGGCACCATGGGCCCAGAAGATAATACCGCAAAGATCGTGACACAAGTGGGCTTCCTTCAGACTACTCTACCGCAAGCACAAGGAGCGGGCAAAGTGAGGCCAGGGAAGCAGGCGGAAGCCTGGGGCCCAACCCACCTGCAGACCTACTGAGAAGTTCTTGTCCTGAGGATTTAGGGACCCACAAAGGCAGGGACTGGAGATACACTGAGACTTTAAAATGTCTCCAACAAATTAATAACAACCCAACTATGGCCCTGCAAGGCCAGCAGCCTCCCCTGTCTGCACCTCTCTTGATCTCTCACCAAGGGTCTACTTGTCTGGCCCGGGTATGTTTGAGGCTCAAAGGTTTCTCAGTATGAAGAGTAACCAGGAGAACATGGCTCCCTGGGAAGAAGTGCCAAGCAAGCCTTGTGCCATCAGTCACACTCCAGCTCCCTGTTTTGGGGGTGGCCTCAGGAGGGCACTGCTGGAACTGCTACATTTCAAGACTCAAGTCACCGGAAGGAGCCCTCCACCCAAGCGCCCACACACACTCTGCCTTCCCTGTTCCCCACTCCGATTTCCAAAGGGTCCCCCACCCTGGGGTTAGCCCAACGGCCAGTGGGATAACCGGCCCTCCAGGCTACTGCTTGCAAAAAGAGCTCATTTTTTCTTAAAGCTGTTTAGGAAACAATTCAGTTACGATTGCGCCAGATTTCCTCTGTGTGTGTGTGTGTGTGTGTGTGTGTGTGTACACGGTGGTTGGAGAGGAGTGGGAATGAGGTAGAATAATGACTACTCAGACACACAAACTGCACCCAGCCCATATATATATCTTATCTTTCTTTAAAATCTTTTTAAAATTAATTTTGAATTCTACAGGTAATAAATATTGAACAAGATGTAAAATTACAGGTCAGATTAAAGATCCCTTTAAATTAGCTCATCATGTGGGGAAGGAAGGGAGGAGGGGAGATGCAGCAGGGAAAGGAGAGGAAGGGAGGAAAGGGAGATGATCAACAATGTAGCCTACTCTTCACACTCCCAGAAGTCAAATAATACTTATGCAACTATTTCATTTTGGAGAATCCACAATCATATGTGAGAGAGTGTGTGTGTGTGTTATACATTTAGAGCTATTTTGGGGGGAAATATAGAAGAATCAAGGGACTGGGGTGTGGGCAATGTGGGGGTGACCCTGGATTAGGGTCAGATGTTTTATGTTGTCACTTTATATGTATTTATGGTTGTACAACAACTCAACTCCTTAATAAATAAATAAATAAATAAATTAGGTTATTGCATCATGCCCAATTCCAATCTCTTTCCTGCACTCTTTAGACTTAAACACTACTCTCATTTTGGGGCTTGTCCTTCCAAGCCTTTTGCTTTCTATTCATTCATATTTATGAACCTGCAGGAAATATTCTGTTTCTTTTATTTTTCCATAAATTGTATCGCATTATGTATATTGTTCTGCCATGTGCTTCTTTCACTCAATACATCTTGCAGATCAGTTGTGAGCTATTTAAAGAACAATTTCACTTTTTAACTGTTTCGTAATATTCTTTAGTTGGTCTGTCCCTCCATTATGTGATCATTCCTCTCTTAATGAAAGTTGACATTTTTCTAATTTTTTTTAACTACTAAAAGCAGTGCAGTAGGAAGCCTCCCTGCACACACACACACACACACACACACACACAGCAGTGTTCTCCAGGGTAAAACCTGGAAAGTAGGCCACAGGTTTTGTGCATTTAAAATTTGAGTAGCTACATATTGCCATATTGCCAAACGATCCTCCAAACTTTGTAAAAGTCCCATGGACAAAGAAAGGTATCACATGATTTGCTCAATTTTTATTTCTTTGATTGAAAGTGAGGTTGGGGGGGCTGGAGCGGTGGCTCAGCAGTTACAGCGCTTGCCTGGCATGCACAAGTACACGGGTTCAAACCCCAGCACCCACGTTACACAACTAAGTGTCAAAGCAACGAAAATCATGTGAAAAACTCAATAAAAATTGGTTCTCTCTCTCTCTCTCTCTCACTGTCCTTCTCTCT
>PVKS010002854.1:7092-112051 GCA_004027875.1 Aplodontia rufa | reverse complement strand
TTATGAACAGCCTTTCATTTCTTTTTTTTTCCCCTTAGGCAAATTTCCTCAAAACTCAATGTTTAACAAATGTTATACTCACAATATGACAAATCTTGATTAGTATTTTAAAAAGAAAGAACTTGTAAGAAGCAATAATTGTGAATACATATCATTATTATGTATTCACATAATGTATTATTATGTATGTATTATTTTTAATAGATTAAACCTGGAAATACGGGTAGTAATAGAAAATTGCTTAAAGTTTCATATCCATACAGTAAAATGCAATTTCTCCTTATTTAATAGGGAGGGGAGTTGTGGAAACACCTTAAAAATTGACACCAATTTCCCTAATTACCTATTTTTTTCATTATTTGGTCAACAATTTAATATTTTAACTCAATTCCAGTCTTTATCAAAGACTGTTGCATTCTGATGGTGAGATAGAAAGGATCTGATGAGAGGCAACAATGATGATCATTTAAAAGAATACCCATTTACATGCTCACTTGGCTCTTCTGAGAGTCTGGCATGACTCCAAATAACCACCTTAATCCAGAGAAAAGGGCTGTTGTGGTTTGAATGTGAGGTGTCCCCCAAAAGTTCATGTGTGACAACACAGGAAAGCCAAGGTGAAATTATTGGGTTATAAGAACCTTAACCCAAGCAATGAGTTAATCCCCTGATAGGGATTAATTGGCAACAGAAGGCAGGTAGGGTGTGGCTGGAGAAGGTAGGTCATTGGGGGCACATCTTTGGGGTATATATTTTATATCTGGCATGGAAGTTCTCTCTCTCTCTCTCTCTCTCTGTCTCTCTCCTTCCTGGATCCGTGCCTTGACCCACTTCCCTCGACCACACTCTTCTGCCATGATGTTTAGCCTCCCCTCCAACCCCAAGGAATAGAGCCAGCCTTCTATGGACTAAGACCTCTGAGACTGCGAGCCCTAAAATAAGCTTTTCTTCTGTTAAAATTGTTCTGGTTGGGTCTTTTAGTCACAGCAGTTAAAAAGCTCACTAAAACAAGGGTCCTATAAATGTTGTGGAATTTTATTGTGGAGGTAAGAATGTTCAAAATATAGCGGGAATTATTTGAAATTGACAACCACATGTGAATATGAGAGTGTAGACTATTCAGAAGTATTTTATCTCTGAGGTTTGGATAATGAAATTATGGTTCTAATAATATATTTCTTAAAAAGACAAAATGTCCTAGGATAAAAAATGACTATGTAAAGCATTGCGAATGATTGTAAAATATGAGATCGTAGGATTTATTTAGCATAGCTGTTTCCATGGTCAAGTCTACTTCTCCTGAATGGATGATACACTTGTGTGCCTGATCAGAAGGAGGGTGCTATCTCCATGGAGGGGTCCCCTCGGGTTGTGGTTTTCTTAGTGGATAGAGGAATGCCAGGCTCTTGAAAAGAAATCTATGTTATGGGAATCCTGGACCATGACTGGAGGGACCGGATTTGTCAATTGTCAGGCAGCGATAAGGACCTATCCATGGTAATTAAAGCCAGCAGATAAAACAGGCTTTGTCACTTGAAGACAGAATGACAAATGTTTATATCCTATCTCCTAAAGTCTTCAAACACTATACACACTGAGTAAACAGAACAAAAAAAGTTACCAAGCATAATGGGGAATCATACTTAGCAGAATGCTTATTTTCTACTTCACCTAGATGTGAAAATTAAAGTTATATTAAATGTGTGGACAGCAGTCACAGTTTAGTGATTGTAAATTTTACTTTGCCTTAGTAATAAGTATTTTTTAAATGTTTCCCATATTTTATCCCATTTCATACCAGGAAATGCAAGATAGGTATAAATATTTATGCCATTATTTTCATAGAATAATATGCATAAAGATCAAAATTACATATAACACATAGTGTATTCTTATCTTTCTCTAGTTGTCCCCATCCAAAAAATCTAATCAGCAATCTGTGCCACCAAAGCCAGGCCTCATCACTCACCCAAAGAAGTCAGGGCCACATATCAGAAACGGAGTGTAGTTAATCTTTCTTGTTTTATCAGCACAGTCTCTAAGCCAGCAAACCCCTTAGGAAGGGATATAAGTAATTCATTCTCTGTGATCTTTTTAATCAAAACTAAAAGGCCCAGGCTTGAAGAGAATGGCACAGGAATTTTCACCCACTCTGGCTGTTCTTCACATTGTTTCTGCAGCCTTTACACCCTAACTCGGAATCTATTCCTGACCACTCCATCAGAGTGGCAAACCAGGAGACCTCGTTTGTTACATGAGTGCATTGCAACTCAAAGATGAACCCCCAAGGGTGGCCCTGGTTCCATAAAGAAGCTTCCATTCAGTTTAAATAGTAAAGGAGATTAAGCTTCCACTGCTACCAAATCTATACTAGATTCACTTATGTGTTAAGTTATCTTTTGAAGTCTTAGGTCATATTCTTTGTTACTGAAATAGGCTGAGGATTAAGGCTTGGCCTTAAAGAGGGTCTTTTTTTCTTATAGGCAGCATACTTGAGAACTCTTGTAGGTTTATCCAGCTATGGCCGATGTCTTCTTAAGAACAGAGATATCTTCAAGATATCTTCAAGGCCAGTTTCAGGCATGGGTAACAGAGAAAAACTATGGCATTTCATATGTTGGCTTCTTCATACTTCTAGTTTTTCTTGAGTCCAATATTCTTTACTTTATTGCCTTTTCTCATTTCTTCCATGTGGCTCTGAATAAACTTTTACATAGTATGCGTAACTGGATTTAGGCCTCATTTCTAGGAGTGTTTCTGACTGTCTCCTACTAAGTGATTGTTTTTTCTTTTTTAATAATATGATTGCTTCTGAGGAACACACTTTATTTTTATTTTTATTTAACCTAGGGATACTCAATCACTGAACTACATCCCCAGCCCTTTTTATATTTTATTTTCAGACAAGGTCTTGCTAAGTTGCTTACGGCCTTGCTAAGTTGCTGAAGCTGACTTTGAACTTGCATCCTCCTGCCTTAGCCTCCTGAGCCACTGATTACAGACATGCACCAGCATACCTGACTCAGATGTTTTTAAAAATAAAATTTCAAAATCATCAGAAAAACCAAAAGACAAAATCAGAGGGATTTCCTCTAATATTATGGAATGTTTTTACTTTTTGGAGATGATAATATCCATTTGATCCTTTCTTTTCCATAAGTACTATAAGTGCAAATCATTGAGTTTTCAAATATAGGTGAACATTCTAGTAGAAGACACATATAATACTGTTACAAATAATAGTATTTCAGAATGCAAAATGATATGAAGGAAGCATGATGAATTCTATTGACTGATCAAAAAAGAGAAATTAAAATTAATGGAGGAGACAAATAATAAGAAAATCAAAAGCTGGCAAGTGAAGTAGGTCTCAAAGAATGGATAGGGATATTTAAATCACTAAATATATATCTTTGTGTCAATCTGATGTCAATGTTAATTGTGTATGTGTATATATGTGATAGGATATAAACGTCAAGATTTTAAATATAAAAAATGAACTGGTCTGTTTCTTTCTTCCTTTTTTTCCTCTCTGCACTACAAAAATGAAATCGAAAAATTTCCCCTCATCTTATGGCAGATTAAATCTCTGCCTCTTGAGGAAAAGGTAACTGGTTTCAGTGACTGCAATGATTCTTTCTCTGGACATAATAAGCAACTAAAAATGCTGCAAAAGCTGACCAGCAAGGGTTGGGGAAAGCCCGTGTTTTGGAGAAGAGGCTGGGCATCCCCTAACCAGGAGAGGAAACGGACCCAGGGGACCCAGGGCAAAGAGGAGCTACTTTCTATGCTTTGGGGACCCTTGAGGATGATATAGGATCCCAGAGAAGCCATGTGACACATCTCGGGAAAGATGGCCTGACACTTCTATTTCTCAGTAGTGACCTGAAGATTTCAGAAAGTGTATTAACCATGTGTTTGTATTCTGTATTTTTGATACTTTGATACCTTGCTGACTCCCAGGACTAATCAACTCCTAGACAGAGTGAACAACTCATTTATAGGCACATATGCAAAGCAACCAATTCAGAGTTCAAAGTAAATAAACTGAATGTAAAAGAATTAAAAACCAGGCAAACAAGAATGAAAAGATTGTTAAAGCATCTGTCTATACTAATAGTGAAGCCGGTGATGTGGATGTCGGGTTTGTGTCCTCTCAGGACATCGAGGCAAGCATAGTAGACGGATTTTATTTTATAGAAAGTAAAGCATAGGGGAAAGAGCAGACTTTCCCCAGAGTGGGGGAAGGGAACAGAATCGATGAGGCAGTGAGGTTTGCCCTTTTTATATGACGTCCTCTCCTTGATTGGTCACTGCTTCCCTGCCCCTGTACCTACAGGCAAGGGGAATTCTGGTCCACTTTTTGGTCCATGCCTTAGGCACCAATAGAAAGAATGTGGTTCCTTCCTTAGCAGCAGTGAGTGTCTGCATCTGGGCCTATCTTGTCTGACCTTTATTAGCATTGGGGGATGTCTTTGTCCTCTCAGGAAAGATGGCCATCAGTTAATTTTCTCCTCTTCAACCCACATTGTTCGGCTTACGCTGACTGCCTAACTTTTTCTGCCTCAATAGCACACAGAATAGCTTTCAGTGAAAACTGTTTGAGTGAAAGCAGTTTGTTTCAAAGAGATAAAAGGATCATTATATCTGGAAGACAAGAAAAATTCAACAATTATAAATATGTATGTACAGAAAACAGAGATCCAAAATATATTAAGACAATACTGACGTAATTGAAGAGTTAAGTAGACAGCTCACTAATATTGGTTGGGAACTTCAATATCCCTCCCACTTTTAACAATGAATGGAATCATTATACTTGAAAATAGCAAGAAAATAAAAGACTTGAGCAATATTATAAACCAACCTGACTGAAAAGACATTGGTAGGACATTCCACTCACCCATAACAAGGTATACATTTTTATCAGGTATATACACAACAATCTCCCAGATAGACCATGTGTTAGGCCATAAAACAAGCCTCAATAAATTTAAAAGAATTGAAATCAAATATAATATATTCACTAATGACAATGGAATTATATTCAAAATCAATAACAGAAGGAAAGCTGGGAAATTCATAAATATGTGACAATTAAAGTATGCATTTTTAGCTGGGCATGGTGATGTATTCTTGTAACCCCAGTAACTCAGAAGACTGATGAAGAAGGATTTCAAGTTCAAAGACAGTTTCAACCACTTAGGCCCTAAGCAACTTAGCAAGAACCTGTCTCAATATAAAAAATAAAAAGGGCTGGGAATGTGGCTCAGTGTTTAAGTGCTCCTGGGTTCAACCCCTGATATAGGGGGGAAAAAAAGAATACATTTCTAAATAAATCAATGTGCCAAAGAAGAAATCACATGAGAAATTAGAAATTATTTTAGTTAAAGGAAAATTAAATCACAACTTCCAAAACTTGTGGCATGCCGTAAGAGTGCTTAAAGAGAAACGTATGCTGTAAGCATGTATATTGACAACAGACGTCTCAAATCAATAACCTAAATGTGCACCCCAAGAAACTGGAAAATGAAGGACAAAGTAAATACAAAGCAAGTAGAAGAAGAGAATAATAAATATTAGAGCAGAAATGAATGAAACAGAATTTAAAAGATAGAAAAAACCGACAAAAACCCTAAATTGAATTTATGAAAACTTTAACAAAAGTGGAAAACTTTAGCTAGAGAGATACAGAGAGAAGGTTTAGATCACTAAAATTAGAAATAAAACAGGGCATAACAGTGCTATATTTACAAAAATTTAAAAAAGATTATAAGGGGAAAACATGCACTGTATGCCAAAGGGACCATGGAGTTAGTGATAATGGGTGGCTAGGTGGGATTGATAAGTACTGGTAATGGGGATCTTCCTCTGAACACACTTGCACACCTTAACACAGTGATTTAGGTACAATTCAGATTTATAAAATGCCAACCACTTACGGAGCTCGTACTTTCACCTTTACTTTATTTATTTATTCATTTTTAAAGAGAGAGGGACAGTGAGAGAGAGAGAGAAAGAGAGAATCAATTTTATTTAGTTTTTCACGTGGCTTTCGTTGCTCAGGGACCTCGTTGTGTACATGGTGCTGGGGTTTGAACTCACGTACTTGCACACGCCAGGAAAGCTGAGCCCCCACTCCAGCCTCTCACCTTTATTTTTTTAAAAAATGGAAATCTTGGAGAATAAAGTTGTGAATGTAATGGTGACATCTAGAGAGAGAGCCACCATCACTATTGCGAAATATCTCTTTCTCTCTCTATTGGTACATTATGTGCAGAACTTTCAGATACGTATGAAATGTAATTTTATTTTCCATCATCCTTCAACTTAATTTTAATTTCTTTTGGTCTACTGGTAGCAAAAACAAATCTGTTGGTGCATGATTTCCCCCTACTCTTGTCTGGCATCTGAAGGTTCCAGGGAGCTTAAATGGATTTGCTCTTCTACCTGCCAGGTTCTCAGCTTCTGAACCATGAAGGAATGCTGACCATACAGTCCCTCCAGGTCTGGCTCTCTCTCTCAGGAACCTTGGACAGGTTACCTGTGTTGCTCTGAAGCTGTGGGAACTTCTTTTAGTCTAAGGCTTTTCACCACAACTGCTGCATTTAGGGACAGGGAAACCATGCTCCCTGGTGGCTGCTGGACCACTGGTATTTAGGCCTGCAGTTCCTCTGCAGATGTTTTCCTGCTGTTGCTTTTTCCTGTTCCTGCATGGAGACTATCCGACACCTTTCCAGCTCCCCCAGGCTTGGCCCTGTCTTGGAGACATGGGTTCCCCTGTGAGGTCAGACCTCACAAAACACTTTTTTCTTGGCTGAAAGAAATATAATTTATTTAACTACCCTCTTGTATACTTAGATGGCAATAATTCTTTACTATTAAATGTGCTATCTTGAATATATTTGTAATGAAAGCTTCATGCTTATCTATATTTCTTTAAGAGAAACTCATACAAAGGCAATTTATGTGTCAAAAGAATATGCATATTTTAAGGCTTTTCTATATGTTGCTAAATCACCCTTCAGAAATGTAACAATTTAGCTCTTTTAGCTCTCACAGGAAGTCATGAGGATTCTCACTTCCTTGCACCTTAGAAGATTTAGCAATAAATTAGTTACAGAGGTGATATCCTTGTTAGGTATTTAAATACAATTTCTGTATGCTACTGAATGAATCCATCATAAGAATATGCTTTGATCATTTGTGCATAACCTATGGAGAACCAAAAATGTGGTTAAGGGTTAGAATGACTTTTTGTTGTTGGTGGTGTTGTTGTTTTTACAGAGAGAGGGACAGAGAGAGAAAGAGAGAAACAAATTTATTGAGGTTTTTCATGTGGCTTTCCTTACTCGGCGATTTCATGTGTATGTGGTGCTGCAGTTTGAACTCACATACTCATGCATCCCAGGCAAGCGGTGTAACCACCGAGCCACTGCTCCAGCCCTAGGAATGACTTCTTTTTTTTTTTTTTAAAGAGAGGGACAATGAGGGGGTGGGGAGAGAGAGAGAGAGAGTGAGAAAACCTATTTAATTTTTCATGTGGCTTTTGTTGCTCCGACATTTCCTTATGCATGTGGTGCTGGGTTTTAACCTGTGTCCTCACACATGCCAGGCAAGCGCAGCAACTGCTGAGCTGCTGCTCCAGCTCCTAGAATGATTTTATTTAAGCTTAAAAATGAGATTATTTGGGGGCTGGAGTGGTGGCTCAGCGATTACGGCGCTTGTCCCACATGCGCAAGTACATGGGTTCAAACCCCAGCACCCATGTACACAACTAAGTGTCAGAGCAACGAAAACCATGTGAAAAACTCATTTAAAATTGATTCTCTCTCTCTCTCTCACTGTCTTCTCTCTTTAAAATAAAAAATGAGATTATTTGGGGCTGGAGCAGTGGCTCAGTGGTTAGAGCATTTGGCATGTATGAGGACCCAGGTTCAAATCTCAGCACCACACACACAACTAAGTGTCAGAGAAACAAAGGCTAGATGAAAAAATAAATAAAATATATTCTTTTTCCCTTTCATTCTCTCCCTCTCTCTTTAAAAAATGAGATTATTCATCAAAAATATGATTAAATTCACCTTTTGGCAGGCCTTCAGTAATGTTAATGAACAGCCATTTTCATAGTATGCATTGAGTACAGGAAAAAATTTAAAAGATGTTCTGCAACAATAATAATCATTACTAACTGGTAGGCAGAATGGCTTCCTGGTGAAATTCACCAACTGATAACTGGATCCTGTGAATATGTTGCATCCAATAGCAAAAGAGATTTTTATAGAAATAATTAAGTTTAGGTACCTTAATTATAGGTTAGGTTAAGATAGGGCTCTATCCTGAATTATCTGGATGGAAGGAAGTTAGAGTCCAAATGTGAAACCAATTAATGCTTTTCTTTCTTTCTTTCTTTCTTTCTTTCTTTCTTTCTTTCTTTCTCTCCTCTCCTCTTTCTTTCTTTCTTTCTTTCTTTCTTTCTTTCTTTCTTTCTTTCTTTCTTTCTTTCTTCTTTCTTTTTGTGCTCCCTTTTATGTAGAAACCACACACAAGGCATGCAAGGACTGGCACCTGGGGACTAAGAGTAGGCCTCAGCTGCAGCCAGAAAGAAAACAAAGATCTCAGTTCTACAATGGTATGGAGCTATTTTCTACCAACAACTTGAATGGACTTTCAGGTGAATTATTTCCAGAGCCTCCAGATTAAGAACCCATCTTAGTATCTACCTATTGGTAGAACAACGTAAATGAGACAATACATTTATACTGTATCGTTTTGCTCTTGGTACCAGGGATCGAACACAGCAGTGTTTAACCACTAAGCAATGTCTGCAGCACACCCCCTGCCTTTTTTTTTTTTCCATTTTTTAAGAGACAGGGTCTCACTAAATTACTTAGGGCCTTGCTAAGTTGCAGAGGCTGGCCTTGAACTTGCTATCTTCCTGCATCAGCCCCCCGAGCTGCTGAGATTACAGTTATTTGTATTATTTAAACTGGTAAATTTGTGGTATGGATTATTGTAGTGGTAGAAAGCCAATTCATTAGGTGAATAAATAAATAAACCACCCAAATAAATAAATGAATAAGTAAATGAATTAAAAGTAATTTCAGAGTGGAAAGAGTTACACACTTTTCCAAAAAGAAAATCATAAGTGCATTTTGTCTCATGATTCTTTGACTATTTCACTTTAGTTGTCTGATCCATATCAGTTTTGTCCCGTTGGTGACTTCTGAGATGAGACAGTTATGTGATGTAACCATCTTCTCTGCCCTGTGGTGATAATATTTATTGATAATATTTATTATCAGTTTTAGTGTGCAGTAACCGTTTTATGCTTCTGATTATCACTGGAAGAATGTCAGCCTTTCTTATCCAGTACATGAACTATTACTGTTCTTACCCAGCAAATTGAAAAATAAGCACCTATATGCATTCATTTTTTTCCATCACTTATTTATTGAACTTCTGCTCTGAGTACAGTTTTCTGCTAGTCTCTGAAACTACTAAAAAAGAAATACAAATAGTTCCTGAATTAAAAAATGATTATAGTATAGCAGTTTACTTCCAAGCTAGGGATTTGTCACTCAGAATACATTCCACATAGAAACAATATTAAAAATCTTGACTCTGCACCTAATCCACACCATAAAAGCCCATGTAACCCCAAATTTACTTGAGCTAATCCTAAAAGAATTTAACTGTTTTTAAACACTATTTTTTATCAGTGTGAAAATAGACACAGCTTTTCAACTTGTAAGGTTGTAAACTCTATGTCCTATGTATAAGCAGTGAGATAAAGAATGTCACTTAATTGACTAATGGAGTATATAGTCCTGTATTTACAATATCTTAGGTCTGGGGTAATAGCTCAGTTGTAGAGTGCTTGCCTATCATGTGTGAGGCCCTGTGTTCAATATTATAAGTTGGAACCATCTCTTGACTTTGTTTTAGTTCTCTGCAGCAGGAATATCACTTGTCTCCATGTTGTATCATCTTTTTTTTTTTTTTTAAAGAGAGAGGGACAGTGAGAGAGACAGAGAAAGAGAGAAACAACTTTATTTTGTTTTTCACATGGCTTTAGTTGCTCCAACACTTAGTTGTGTACGTGGTGCTGGGGTTTGAACCCGGGTCCTCGTGCCTGCCAGGCAAGCGCCGAAACTGCTGTGCCACCACTCCAGCCCCATGTTGTATCATCTTGATCTCTCGCCCATGTTCATTACTTTCTCGTTGCTTTTATTATTCTCTGATTCTGTAATTGTCATTGTTAATTTTTGACATCTGTTACCTTAGATATTTAATATCTTAGCAACTCTAATTGAGAAATAAGTGGCCCCTGTCTTCATGGAGAAGTCAGTACCCAGCTCCAGACTCCAATTTTGCTGGTATTATCATTAACAAAGGTGCTGCTACTCGGTCAGAAGTTATCTGTGATCTTTAAGATGTGCCACCCTCACTCACATCAGATTTTTCCACTTGGAGAATTAAGTCACATATGTGAACTATTCCAATAGGTGGGCTAGGAGATAATTTAGATAAGGCAGTATGCACAGAGAGATGATAGGTTATAAATATTGGTGTCAATTACATATAAAAGTGGTACATACAATAAACACTTAAAATATTTAGGAGTTGGGCTGGAGCAGTAGCTCAATGGTTACAAAGCTGGCCTGGAATGTGCAAGTACATGGGTTCAAATCCCAGCACCACATACACAATGAAGTGTTGGAGCAGTGAAAGCCACATGATAAATAAATATTTATCACTAAATAAAAATTGACTCTCTCTCTGTCACTGTCCCTCTCTCTTTAAAAAAAAAATTTAGGAGTTAAGAAAATGGGGGACTTTGCTTGTGCCTGTTTCTACCATTCAGCAATCATCAAACATGTGGGTGATTTCTTTGCTCATAATTTTATTTCTTCCTTGAAGACTCTTCCTCCCCTCCCTTTTCCATCTCTGTATGTCTAAATCTTGTCTATTTTTATGGCCCAGCACATGTGTGTACTTTCCAAGAAGGCTCCCTTGGAATCCCATGTTTGTGTGTTTGTTTCAGTAGATTGAACTGGGGATTGAACCCAAGGACACTGTAGCACTGATCCACATTCCCAAACCTTTTTGCTTTTTAATCTGAGACAGAGTCTCACTAAATTGCTGAGGCTGGCCTTGAATTTTCGATCCTCCTGCCTCAGACTCCTGAGTTTCTGGGATTATAGGCCTGAGCCTCTGTGCCTGTCTGACAGTCCTATCTTGAGATAATATGCCTTTCCACTCACCTCTCTTGGAAATTTGTTGCTACTTGTATTATGATACAGAAGTGGGGAACTGAATAAATATGTTCAGAAAAACAGCAAGGATGCACTTATAAAACAGTTATTGAATGACAGGTAAGTTAAGATTTTTGTAAAAGAAAGTAGCAGAAGAACATTTTAGATATGGTAAAGATGATTACAGATGATGAACAAAGGCATAAAGGCTGGAAGTCAGAGAGCTGGCTTTCTGAAACTAGATGGCTCATATTGAAGATGGCAGAAGGTAAAATGCTCAAAAGTGGTTGGGGAGCAGATGGTGTAGGACCTTTCATGATGCCTCAGGGATGAGGAGTTTGGACTTCATTCGGAAAGCAACAGGGAGCCATTAAATGCATTGTTAAAGTGGGCATTTAGTAGGATTAATTTGGCAGCAACATTTAAGATGGACACAGGAAGCTTATTAAAAAGATATTTGGGTCATATGGGGGCAACAGGTATAAATTTTAAAGGCCCTACTCAAGTGTACAACAAAAAGTAAACAGAACCCATAACTGTCCTAGAATTGATTTAAATTTTTGGTGCGAAGTTTTCATTCTCCTTCCCTGCAGAAAATGTACCGTGGTCATTTCATAGTAAAATAAGTCCAGTACTGTGTTTTCTCAGGGTTTTGAATTCCATCAGTTCAGATTGGGTGGAGGGAGAAAGAAGGTGGACAGGGACAACATTTGCTTTAGCCTTCTCTGCACTGTGGTAGAGACTGTTGCCAAGACTCCTTGTCTTGTTTGTTATTTATGTAGGTGTGGAACAGTGGTCTAGTGGTCTCTCAGTGAAAGGTTGGATAGTCAGCGGGAGCTTAGACATGAAACCCTCACATGGGACGTTCTGTCGTGCTGACAAGCCTGGCACACCTTCCTTTAGACAAACCTGGTCCCTGACTGGAGGATCATGGGAACCTTCAGATACCCCCCACACCTCTCTAGCCCACAGGACACTAGGTGAATTGTTTCTACATGTCACTTGAATGTGAGCCACACCGCCAGTTTCACCATCATCTTCTTCTGAATGATGGCAGGTGGTGTGTGTGTGTGTCTGTGTCCAAGATTTGCTGTCACTGTCTTCCAGCCTCACTCCTTCCAAATACCTTTATTTTCATGAGTTCATAAACTTAAATAAGGGGATCTATTACATCTTCCCGCAGGACTCATCCTGAGGGGGCAGATGGCAGGACAAGAGATCCCCATACTCACATTTAAATCTGTTTTTCTCTGACAACCACTCTCTACATTTCCTTCCTTTCTAGCTTGAAGACTATTTTATTCTAGTCTAGTTGGGAGAGTCATGTACACGGATCTGAATCTTTCAGTATAATCCCAAGATCAGGGGAATTTGAAATTAGGAATTAATTTCTTGCTTTTGCAGGATTTTACTATCTCCCGTTTTTACAAATACCCACTGTAAGTGTCTCTTGTCTCACTCTGCAGAAAGAAGGAGTCTTTAAGTGAGCATAGGAGTGGACATGGGTAATCATATGAATTAGTACTTAAAACACTTTGTCACCGCATAATTGTGGTGTCCGCAGGGCATAGGCTTAGGAAGAAGAGAGGATAAGAAGAAAACATCTATTGGATTTGATTAGAGTCTGTATTTGTACATTTTGTGTTGCTATAACAGAAAATTTGAGACTAGGTGACTTATAATGAAAAGAAATTTATTTTTCACAGTTCTGAAGGCTGGGAAGTCCAACTTGGAGGGGCCAGCATCTGGTGGGGGCCTTCTTGATGTGTATCCTGTGGCCTAAGGTGGAAGGGCAAGAGAGAAAGAGCACTTGAGTGAGGGAAGGCTGGACTCCTCCCTTTTATAGCTAAGCACACCTAGAGTAATGGCATTAATCCTGGGGAAAGGGCAGAGACCTCAGGATCTATTACCTCCTGGAAATCCCACCTCTCAACACTGTTGCCATGGGATTCAGTTTTCAACACATGAACTTTTCCAACATGTGAACTTTATGTTTCCAAGTCATAGCAGAGGATTAGTATATGATGTAGATAAAGCATTCAAAGAATGTACTTAAGATTTTGAGCCTGAGCAATGAGAAATGAATGACTCTGAGAGGATTTAAAACAAAGAAAGAATAAGAAAGAGAGGCAAACTACTTGCTTATATCCCAGGGCTTGAAATACCTGAACCTGGATGAGAGCAGCACACTGAATAAGATGACAAGTGGTAGAAGGTGCATTATTTTATTAGTGACATCTGAGCAGGCTCTAGAGGCCAACCAGTTGATCCAACTCATTCATAGTGCTCTGCAAATGAGTATAACTATTCATTAATGTATCCTGAGGATCACACCCAACAGGATGACTGCAGGGGTCACTGTGTAGGATGACTGCAGTGGTCACTGTGTAGGATGACTGGTTCATTTAAACAGAAGCTGATGCTTGGCCAGCAGTTAGATCAGAAGATTGACAAGGGAACAGAATAAGAACAGATTCAGCTGAAATTATGGCCTCTCCAACTATGGAATAAGATAATTTTCTCTTGTTCCTGGGACTATTTCTAACTTATCCTGTGGCAGTCTTAAGAATCAGAGTGTTTCTTTACCTAGAGGAATAAGGACATGCTGACAAATTTTCTTCTACCATTCATTTTCTGTATTCTTTATCTGTCATCTAAAACCTCTGTCATTTCCTTATGACAGTTTGCAATTTCTTAAATTACTGCTAATCTTCTGCTAGTTACATTTCAAATTGATGACTTCCCTTTTAGGGAAGCATAGTAGACCCCTGGGTGAGACTTAGAAAGCACTCCCAAATTGCTGGCAATATGCTAGTGAATCATCTTTTGGGTGGCTTATTTCCTGGGACAATTTCTGCAGATGGCTAATCTTTCCCATCTTATGCTGATTTCTGTTAGTTCTAACCTCTAAGCATGGTAATATCTGACGTTCCTAATTTTATACTCTTTTTGTATAATATTCTTTATCCTTCCTTTCTAAATTTCCATATCTCTGACATTTTCCAGAATTTAGAAAGGGAAGCAATGCTTTCATTAATTTGGGATATAGTGAGAATCTGATATAGAGTTCCTATTAATTAGAATAAAAATTATTAGTTGTGGAGGTTTACAGGATCAGTACATAATATCTTTTTCTTTTTTCCTTTCCCAGTGAAGATTTCAGACCCCATAACTGGGTAGATAGAGATAAAAGAATAGTTTTATTACTTTGTCAAGTGCTTAGAACAGTGCCTGTAAATGGACAGGTATTTAATAAATATTAGATGAATGAATGAATAGAATTAGATGGAAGAACATAATATATAATCACGTTGGTTTTCCAATGCTGCACTCTGAAATTAAACTAACCTATCCCTTTCCAGGAAGATCCTGACAACCCAAACCTTCTTCCTTGGAGGGGGGATGTTTCCTCCATGGCCACATCCCACAGGCAGCTGGTGTGGAGAGAACCAGTGAGGGTTGCCACCAGGGCTGGAGTAACAAAGTGGAGAGAGCACAGGAAGGATTCTGAGGGAAAGACCTTTCAGGATACCAAAGTCCACAGGCAGAGGTCTCCCAGCTTTGCCTCTTTGAAGTAATTGAAAATCATAGATATGCTTATGATCAAACAGAAACTGCCCAACCCTGGAGAATATAGATATAGGAATCTTCTTCCCCATGGACAAAACTCTGTGGTGAGACCCACATATTTCCCATTGAGCCGTTTTTCACCGTAGGCTCTGTGTTGCGCATATTCATTTTGTTATGCATCTCTCACCACTAAGTGTTTGCAGAGCTCTTTCAGAGTGCAAATTTGAAACTCAATGCCCGTTAAATAATAGCTCCTATTGTTCCTTCCCCAGAACCTCTTGTTGGCCTCCATTCTTCTTTCTGTCTCTGTGAATTTAACTATGACAAAAGGAGATGTTCTTAAAATCCGCATTGCCACACACCCATAAATGTTGGACAGAAGGTAAAAGCTGCTGTGTATGCACACCTAAGCTTCTTAACTCTAAATAATTCTTCAGAATTAAACTCACTCCAGGACTTGCCAACCACCCCAGGTTCTTCCCACCACCTCTGCCTCTCCTAGGGAGGAAGATTGTCCAGGAAGCCTGGGCGGGGTGGAACCAACTCTGGATAGGCAGACCCAGAGGTGGTGCCCAGCAGGGTCCGACTGCAGCAGGCTCAACCTTCTCTCAATCTCTCATGAGAAAGACGGAATGGCATGGAGGCAGGAGAGGCCAAGACTTCCAGTGGAAGAAACTTTGAGGGGACTTAGGTTGATGAATGTCACGACAGATGGAAAGAAGGTTTAGAAAGCTTGCCTTCACTTCACACTAATCACTGTCTAACCCCAACAGAAGGAAGCCTGAGCTATGACAAGCTGGGAAGATGAGGGCAATTAGCTGGAAGTCATATCACTGTCTCATCAAGCCAGGTTTATCTACCTATGATTACGAAGAAAAGAAACTAACTCCCTTGGAAGTTTATTACCAACAACTTGCAAATATGTATTTGTTTCTCAGTTGGTTCTTTTTTTTTTTTATCAGACAAAGAGTAACAATTCTACTACCACAGACTAAAGAGATTATTATCCTCAAGAGATCACTTTGTCAACACAAATTGAATCATTGGGCTGTGTCAGCTGCTGTCTAGATAAGCTGTGTTAAAACATTTCCAGAAATCTGAGACAGAGCCGGGAGGGAGCGGAGTGAGGCAAGGTGCTTTCTCCTTCGCTATTAGAATTCACAAGCATTCCTTTTCTTGCAAGACTGGTTCCTGTCTAGTCTCAGAGTAATGGATACCTGAAATGATTCCTAGCCCTTCTTTCCTCTCAAAGTTGTTCAAAAATTTGGATGAAGCTGAAAGCAGCAGAAACCATACTAGTCACGAGTACTTGGTTGGTGTGGATTCTATGAAGCAGACCCCTGGAAGAAGAAGGCGTTTATGCTGCAAGAGGCATTGTCTGTTTTAGAAGAACAAAAACAAAAACAAAAAACCTCAGCTCAGTCAACACACTGAGCAAAGCAGATAACATGGGCATTTGTGTTTTGGTAAACTTTAATTTTCCAGAGTCTTAAAGGTTTTTTTGGTTTTGTTTTGTTTTTCAAGATTTGCATAAGTGGGAATCCAAGATAGTGTAAGGTTAGAAATCTGACAAAACAACAGTTGGAGGAGGGCTTTCCTGGG
Source organism: Aplodontia rufa (assembly GCA_004027875.1). Lineage (NCBI taxonomy): Eukaryota > Metazoa > Chordata > Mammalia > Rodentia > Aplodontiidae > Aplodontia > Aplodontia rufa. The sequence continues at coordinate 95,621 of PVKS010002854.1, read as the reverse complement.
AAAATGCCAGTAACCCTCACTCTCCCAGACAATACTCACAGTGTAGTCTCAGCTCTCCCCAGGTTTTGTTCCCCTCATCTAAGAAGATTGTCCTAAAAAGAATCTTAAAAAGGAATAGGGGGGCTGGAGCGGTGGCTCGGGAGTTAGAGTGCTTGCCTGGCACATGTGAGGACGCAGGTTCGAACCCCAGCACCACGTACACAAGGAAGTATCAGAGCAACAAAGGCCACATGAAAAACTAAATAAAATTGATTCTTTCTCTCTTGTCTCTCACTGTCCCTCTCTCACTTAAAAAAGAAAGAAAGGAAGGAAAGAAAAGAATAGGAATGTTTCCAGGGCAATGAGGTAGGAAAATACTTTTGCATACAAGGATCACCATTTCCATGAAGTCTACTCTTATAGGTTACCCATGGTTTCACAAAAAGATTTTTTTTTTTCTGACAGGTAGTCATTGAAGATATAGACACATATGACATTTTGTCTTTACACAAAAATGTGTGCTCTGTACCTTGAGTGCCAGCCTGGAAAGTAAAAGTTTTCACCCAGGCCTTTCTTCAGGAAGAACCAAGTAGGATTCACAGCTTCTCTGCTCTCAGATACAGGTTCTGTTCTTGGTGAGGATCCACTGTTCCAGTGGGAAGGGAGCAGAAGCAAACTCAGAAGGACGACTCCTCTGGGTATCTGTTCCTTGGAAAAAACGGAAAAACGGTGTCCTACTTCCTAACTCCTTCCCTATTCTCCTAGCCTCAGGGCCCCTTTGCTGCCCTTTGAGTCTTCCTTAAGAAAACCCCAGAAAGCTTCCAGGGAGCTGACTTGTGGAAGCTGCTGGCAGATGTGTGCTGCCTCCATAGGCCTGAATTTCAGAAACCTCCAAAGGCAAATCTTGTTAGGCACTTTATTCTCTACAAAAGTATGGACACAACTTATACAATCACCCTCCTGAAAGAGGTTATTTCACTATTAATGGACTTTTTAAGCTGATCTGCAATTCAGCTAAATAAGTGGCGAAGAAATGCTGGCTCGAAACGTATTACTCTTTTTTTTTATTTTTTTAAGAGTGAGAGGGACTGTGAGAGAGAGAGAATCAATTTTATTTAGTTTTTCATGTGGCTTTCATTGCTCCAACACTTCATTGTGTACTTGGTGCTGGGGTTCAAACCCACGTCCTTGTGCATGCCAGACAAGCACCGTACCCACTAAGTCACAGCTCCAGCCCCAAAATGCATTACTCTTAACAGGAATCAAATTAATGCTTCAAAAATTTCAGCTTTTTGGATGGTGGTCTTTGTGTTTGCATGGTCTGCTAAGCTGAGACCAAGAATGATTAAAAAATGAAATAGCCCTTGTGTGGTGGTGCACATTTGTACTCCAGCAACTCGGGGAGGTCGAGGTAGGAGGATTCCAAATTCAAAGCCAGCTGCAGCAACTTAGCGAAGGCTTAGTGAGGTGCTGTCTCAAAATAACAAATTCAAACAAACGGGGTTGGAAATGTGGCTCAAGTGTTAAGTGCTTCTGGGTTCAATCCCTGACACCAAAAAAAAAGAGAAAAGTAATGCAAGGAGAAGATTGTTTCAGTTGCAGACACCTGGTTTCCTAGGCTTGAGGCAGGTGTTCTTTTACACACAGCTGTTTCCATTTTACAGGAGTGTTAGATGCACAGTGCCTGTGTGCTTGGGTCTCAGCTACAGGCTGCTAACCTTTGTGCAGGTGACCTTTAGCTTGAGTAGAGGTGAATAAGCACTGGGCTTTCAGTAAACAGAATGGTTTGAAATTTTGCCTGTTTAGAGTTTCTGTGAATATCAGTGTCCTTATTTCTAAAGGGGAGGAGGTAATATTCATATCACAGGCAGTGATTCAAGAATCAAATGGCACAATATATGGAAAACTATTAACTCAATACATAATATAATCCAACAAATATAAATTGATCCTAAATTGGGAATTCGTTTTCCTACACCCGTGAGAGCTCTGCCACTTCTCACAGTGTGATCTTGAGGTAGCTACTTAAACATTTTAAGCCTCAGTGTTCTCATATGCAAAATGGGGATGTGAAAATGAGATACTGTCATGTAAACTTTTTAGTGCTATGTTAAGCTCATGGAGAATTTTTTAAAAAAATATGGCTTCATTGAGATATAATTCATATTCTCTATTATTCATTCATTCAACATATACAAATCAGTGGTCTTTAGTATATTCACAGAAGTGTGTAGACACCAACATGGTCAATTTTAGAACATTTTGGTCATCTTAAAAAGACAATCTGGGGGCTGGAGCGGTGGCTCGGCAGTTACAATGCTTGCCCGGCATGTGAAAATACACGGGTTCAAATCTCAGTACCCACATACACAACCAAGTGTCAGAGTAATGAAAGCCATGTGAAAAATTCAATAAAAATTGATTCTCTCTCTCTCTCTCTCTCTCTGTCCTCTCTCTCTAAAAAAAAAAAAAAAAGACAATCTGTATTCTTCAGCTCTCTGACACCTCTATTCTCCTATACCCAACCCCCAATCCTAGGTAACCCCAGTTTACTTCTCTATCTCTATAGATTTCCATTTTCTGAACATTTCCTATGAATTGGAATCATATAATATGTGGTCTTTCATGCATGTGTCCTTTCATTTACCATAATACCATGATATGTCAGTATTTCAGTCTTTTCTCCAGCCAAATAATATTCCAGCATGTGTGGATTCAGGCTTCCATCCATATGTTGATGGATCCTTGGGTTGTTTCCAGTTTGGGGTTATGATGAATGATACTGATATATACATTTATATAGAAGTTTACATTTTGACATATGGTTTCATTTCTCTTGGGTACATACCTAGGAGTAAAATTGCTAGGTCATATAGAGTGATGTTCAACATTTTGAAGAATTGCTGGATTGCTTTGCAAAGTGGTTGTACCACTTTATGCTCTTACCAGATGTGCACAAGGGTTTCACTTTCTCCACACCTTTGTCGCTATTTGTTATCTGATGTTTAGTTTCTAGTCATCCTAGAGAGTGGGAAGTGCGTAGCTCATAAGTTTGATTTCCTTTTTCCAGATGAATGGTGATATCAAATATCTTTCCACATCACATGCTTTTTGGCCACATTTTTCCTTAAAGAAATATCTATGGGGCTGGAGCAGTGGCTCAGCAGTTTCAGTGCCTGCCTGGTGAGCATGAGGACCCGGGTTCAAACCCCAGCACCACGTACACAACTGAGTGTTGGAGCAACTAAGGTCATGTGAAAAACTAAATGAAGTTGTTTCTCTCTTTCTCTGTCTCTCATTGTCCCTCTCTCTTTAAAAAAGAAAAAAAAAAAAGAAATGCCTATTCAGATTCTTTGCCCATTCTAAAATTTTTTGTTTTTTGTTTTTTTTTTAAGAGAGAGGGACAGTGAGAGAGACAGAGAAAGAGAAAAACAACTCTATTTCGTTTTTCACATGGCCCTCATTGCTCCAATACGTACTTGTGTACGTGGTGCTGGGGTTTGAACCTGGGTCCTCGTGCTTGCCAGGCAAGTGCCAAAACTGCTGAGCCACCGCTCCAGCCACCCTTCTTTTTTTAAGAGATAGAGGGACAGTGAGAGAGAGAAAAAGAGAGAATCAATTTTTTAATTTAGTTTTCCATCTGGTTTTTGTTGCTCCACTTAGTTGTATGTGGTGCTGGGGTTTGAATCTAGTTCCTCGTGCTTACAAGGCAAGCACCTTAACTGCTGAGACACTGCTCCAGCTTGGTTATTTGTCTTTTTTTATTATTGGATTGTAAAAGTTCTTTATATATTCTGGATGAAGATATACACTTTGGAATTTTTTTTTTTAAGAGAGAGGGAGAGACAGAGAGACAAAGGAAGAGAGAATCAATTTTATTTATTGTTTCATTTGACCTTTGTTTCTCAGACACCCAGTTGTGTATGTGGTGCTGGGGTTGGAACCTGGGTCCTTGAACATGGCAGGCAGGCACTTCCACTGCTGAGCCACCACTTCAGCCTCACTTTGAAAATATTGACCCAGTTTGCTGGTTGTCATTTCAATTTCTTCATAATGTCCTTTGAAGCACAGAAGTTTTTAATTTTGATGAAGTCCAATTGGTCTATTTTTTCCTTTGTTGCTCATTCTTTTGGTGCCATATTTAAATCACTTTGCAAATCCTAAGTCATGAAGGTCATTCCTACATTTTCTTCTAAGAGTTTCACAGTCTTAGCTCTTAGATTATTGATCCATTTTGAGTTAACTTTTGTACATGGTGTAAAGTGAGGAACTACATGCATTCTTTTCTATGTGGATATTCAGTTTTCTCAGCACTGTTTGTTGAAAAGAGTATTTTCTCCATTGGATGGTCTTGGCATCCTTGTAGGAAATCAGTTGACAATAGATGTGTGTGTTTGTTTCTGCGTTCTTATTTCTATTCCGATGATCTTTGTTTTTATCTTTGCTTCAGAACACACTTGCTTGATTAATGTTGCTCTCTAGTAAGAGTTGAAATTGGGAAGCATGAGTTCTCCTACTTTGTTCTTATTTTTCAAGATTGTTTTTGCTATTCTGAGTCCTTTGCATTTCTAAGTGAATTTTAGAATCAGCTTGTCAATTTCTATAAGGAAGTTGGACAGAATTCTGATTGGGGTTACACTGAGTCTGTACTTCAGTTTGGGGAGTATCATTATCTTAAATTTTTTAAGCCTTCTGATCCAAAAACAAGTTTGTTTGTTTTTTTAAAAGAGAGAAGGACAGTGAAAGAGAGAGAAAGTGGGAATCAATTCTATTTAGTTTTTCACATGGCTCTCGCTGTTCTGAGACTTCACTGTGTACGTGATGCTGGGGTTTGAACTCGCATACTTGCACATGCAGGGCAAGTACCGTAACTGCTGAGCCACCGCTCCAGCCCAACAAGGATGTTTTTTGAATTACTTAAATAATTGTTAATTTCTTCAAACAGGTTTTATAGTTTTCAGAGTATAAATTTTGCATGCATATCTTTTTTAAAATTTATTCAGAAGTATTTTATTCTTTTTGATGTTACAGTAAGTAGAATTATTTTATTAATTTCATTTTCATATTGTCCATTTCAAGTATATAGAAATACAATAGACATTTGTTTGATAATTGATGCTATATTCAACAATCATAAATAATTCATTTGTGTTTTTAATAGCATTTTTTGTAGTAGATTACTTAGGATTTTCTATATAAAATATAGTGTCATCTGCTAGCACAGTTGGTTTTATATCTTCCTTTCTAATATTGATGACTTTTATTTCTTTATCTTGCCTAATTGCCCTGACTAGAACCTCTAGAACAATGTTGACTAGAAGCTGTGAGAGCAAACATTCTGAGCTTGTTCCTGATCTTGAGGGAAAAAGCATCTAGTCTTTCAACATGAAGTATGACATTAGTTATGGGCTTTTCATATGTGGTCTTTTTATGTTGAGAATGTTTCGTTCTCTTTCTAGTTGAGTATTTTTATCATGAAAGGGTACTGAATTTTGTAGAATGCCTTTTTGGTACCCAGTGAAATGATCACATGATTTTTATTTTTAATTCCATTGACATGATATATTAACTGATTTTTCAGATGTTGAACCAACCTTGCATCCTTGGGATAAATCCCACTTGGTCATGGTATATAATTATTTTTGTGCCATCCATTTAATTTTCTATTATTTTGTTGAGGATGTTTGTGTCTACATTCATAAGAAATATTAGTATACAGTTTTCTTTTCTCATGATGTCTTCGTTTGGTTTTAGTATGGCAACACTGGTCTGATAAAATAAGTTAGGAAGTATTGTCTCTTTTTCCGTTTTTTTTTTTTTTTTGGAAAAGTTTGTGAATTTACTAAATTCTTCTTTAAACGTTTAGTAGAACTCAGTAGAGAGGTCTCAGCCTGACCTTTTCTTTCTGAACAGTTTTTTTTTAAATTACTAATTCAATCCCTTTACTTGTTATGGGTTTATTCAGAGTATCTACGTTTTTATGCGTCTTTTTAGAAATATATCCATTTTCATCTAGTTTATCTAGTTGTTCATAATATGACTTTATTATCCTTTCTATTTCTGTAAGTTCTGTAGTTTTGTCTTCTTTTTCATTTCTGATTCTAATAGTTTGCACCCTCTTCCTTTTTTCTTGGTTCATCTACCTGAAGGAGTATCAATTTTATTGATCTTTTCAAAGAACAAGGCTTTGATTTCATTTTTTCTTTTTTATATTCTCTATTTCACTAATTTCTAATCTAATTTTTATTATTTTTTCCCTCCTGCTTGCTTTAGGTTTCATTATCTGTTCTTTTACAGTGTCATGAGGTGGGAAGTTTAGGTTCTTGATTTGAGCTATTTCTTCTTTCATAATCTAAATCTATAAATGTGTAGTTGTAGCTGCATCTTAACTATAAATTTCCTATTAATCTCTGTTTTAGTTTCATTACTTTAGAAGTATTTTTTTTTGTTTTTATTTTCTTTTTCTTTTTTTTAAATTAGGGATGAGGACCAAACTTAGGGCCTTGTACATGCTAGGCAAGGGCTTTGCCACTGAGCTAAATCCCCAGTCTCAGATTAGAAGTTTTGACATCTTGTGTGCTTGTTTTTATGCATCTCAAAGTGTTTTCTGATTACCCTTGTGATTTTTTCTTTGATTCATTAATTATTTAGGAAAGTGTTGTTTAATTTTCATGTTTGTGAATTTCCTACTATTAATCTTTAATTTCATTCTATTGTGGCTACAGAACACACTTTATACTTTTACAGACTTTTAAATTTACTGAGTATTGTTTTATAAACTAGCATACAGACCACTCTGGGGCAATGTTCAATTGGCACTTGGGAAAAATGTATATTCTATTGCTGTTGGGTGAAGTGTTCCATACATAGATATCTGTTAAGTTTAATTGGTTTATACTACCATTGAAGTCTTCTATTTCCTTGCTGATTTCCTGTCTACTTGTTCTATCCATTGTTCAAAGTGGGATACTAACGTCTCCAACTAATATTATTGTTGAGTTTTCAATTCCTTTCTTCAATTATGACAGTTTTGCTTTGTTTATTTGTTTGCTTATTTATTTATTTTTGTACCAGCCATTGAATCCAGGGGCACTAACCACTGAGTAACATCTGTAGCCCATGTGTATATATATATATATATTTTTTTTTTTTTTTAAGTAAGAGTCTCACTAAGTTACCCAGAGCCTTGCTAAGTTTCTGAGGCTAGTTTTGAACTTATGATCTTCCTGCCTTAGCCTCTTGAGACCCTGGGATTACAGACATGCTCTACTGTACCTTGCGCTTCATGTATTTTGAGCCTCTATTTTGAAGGATACATGTATATATTTGTTATGTCATCCTGATATTTATACACACACATAAAAAATAAAATGTCCTTTTTATCTCTAGCAACATTGTTGTTTTAAAGTCAGTTTGAACTAATATCAGTAGAGTCACTCCAGCTTTCTTTTGATTGCTGTTTGTATGACACATCTTTTTCCATCCTTTATTTCAATCTATTTGTACCTTTGAGTCTAAACTTTTTCTCCTATAACAAAGGATGAAGTTTGATCTTGCTTTTATTGCTTATGACAATCTGTTCTTTTTGATTAGATTGCTTAATCTCTTTAAGTTTATGTTATTATTTACATAGTTGGATTTGTATCTGCCATTTTTCTTTGTTTTCTAAGTGTCTCATGCCTTTTTATTTTTATTTTTTCTGTGTATTGGTCTGCTTCCTGTTATAACAATGATATACTAGAGGCTGAGTTCCTTATAAGAAAAAAGGATTTTAAAGCTCAGAGGTTCAAGGGCTGGGTGCCAACCTCTATTTGTCTATGTAAGGCCACATGGCTGATGAAATTCCAGTGGTATGTGTGTGAGAGAGGAAGAGATCACATGGTGAGACAGCAAGCCACGGTGTAACTGAGATACCATGAGAACCAAATGAATCCCTTCCAAAAGTATGCCCCCAGTGACTGAATTGCCTTGCACCAGGCCCGTCTCTTAAATGTCCCATCACCTCTTAACATTGTCACAAGTTTCCAACACATGAACTCTTCGGCTATAAGCCATATCCAAACCATAGCACTCTAGCACTCTAACCCTCCTTTAATGGTTCTTTCTCTAATGAATAATTTTTTTCTTCTGTAGTAATTTAATTTCTTTAATGATTATATATATATATATATATATATATATTTTTTTTTTTTTTTTTTTTTTTAGGGCTGAGGACCGAACTCAGGGCCTTGTGCATGCTAGGCAAGTGCTCTGCCACTGAGCTAAATCCCCAACCCCTGTCAATATATTTTTTGACCTTTAAAAAATTGTGTTAGGGTTGAACATACACACATCTCAACTTATAAAAGAACACTGAGATAGCAGTGGTTTTGGTAGGGCTCTATTTCTCTCTTTCCCTGACAATATGCAGTTGGATTATTGTCCTTCTCTTTTCAACAGTGCCCTGACTGGTAGTGAGTTCACCTCTATCTTGAATCTCTTCTTAATTGCATCACCACAATCTCTACTGCTCTTGAGCAGGCCCTTAGGCATAACATCTCCTTGCTGAGCTGCAAATGAGTCAGTGCCTTTAGGAGGGGATCAAGAGCTATCTTTTTTTCTTTCTCTCTCCCTTTCTTTCTTTCTTTCTCTTTCTTTCTTTCTTTCTTTCTTTCTTTCTTTCTTTCTTCTTTCTTTCTTTCTTTCTTCTTTCTTTCTCTTTTTTAATAGCATGCTTCTTCTTCCAGGAATAATCCTTACACAGTGTTCTGGAGCTGGGAGTGGGGATGATGGCCAACGCTGGTAACTCTGCTCTAGGAGATCACTGCTTGTTAGGCTGGAGGGTGAGAGTAAAGCAGCTGAGGTCCTCTCAGCTTCTTTCTTCTAGCGTGAAACCACTGCCATGTGAGGTGGGGCAAGTCGTACCCCAGTATCGTAGCATACTGTGTCAAGCAGAGCCTTGGTCTCAGGAGTCAGAGATGGGTGGGAAAAGGGAGCCCTCCTCTCTGGACCACACTTGCCTGGGACCTAGTCTCAACAGCAGGTAGCTGGAGGCAGGATGAGAAATCTTGAGGTCCTTTTCTTCCCAGAAATAAAACCCTCCATTTGGGAGTTGGAAGGAGAGAGAACCTCATGTTCTCGGGTACAGCAGGGTAGAGCAAAGGGAACAGTTTTAGCTCAGATGTCTCTTGTGTTTCTTATTGCATTTTCACAGCTTTCTCTTGATATTTATTTATTTGCTCTTCATCCTTAGGTCTACCTATTTCCAGAGGCTTTTTAAATGGTCATCTTCTAATAATAAGTATTTATAAATATTCATTAACTTTCCCTATATTTCTGTTTCCCCACAAAAACTGATAGGGTCTCTTAAAATCTCTTTTAGCCAACTTTTCGTTCTAGTTTCATAACCATTCATTGCCCTAGAAAAACACCTTTGATCACACTCTATTTTCTTTTGATGCACTCGGGTACTAGCTTTTTCTGTACATCTGGTAGAATCACAGAACACTTTAAGAGACCATGAGGAAGGATAATTTAACAGCCATTTCTTTCCCATGATCCAGAACCTCCATCATCTTCCAAGTCTTTATATTTGACCCAGCTCCTCAGGATATTTCTAATAAAATTGCTTCATGCTTCTCCTGGGTCCTCTTGAGAGCTATGTTGTTCAGTTATTTATGGATAGCAGGCAATTCTCACAAATCGCGGTGAACCATGATAAATTTTCATAAGTAGCTTTTGTCTACTCTACTACTGATGGATCTTTTTGCAATAGTGCAATTAGCACGTCTCCGTCCTCAGCATTCCAGGTTCTGTTGACCTTATACCAACATTTCAAAATTACACTTTGGTGTATTGAAACTGAGGGTACAAGTCTCCTGCCCTGTGGCTCAGCAATTCTAAGTCCTGGTCACATTCTCGTACTCATATCTGGTCTCTGCATAGGTATCAGGTCCTTTCATTATGTACCTGGACATATCTCTGAATGACACATGCAAAGTCACCTCAGTGCCATTCTGTGTTGAGGGCGTCTTTGAATTCCTACCACTTCAGTCTTCTAGAGCCCAAACTGGGCTACTGTGAATATTACCTTCTTCAATTTCAGTTCTGGGAAGTCACCAGATTTTATTATTTAATTTATTCATTTTTTTAGAGAGAGTGAGAGAGAAGAGACAGTTAATTTTATTTTTTCATCTGGTTTTTGTTTCCCCTCCACTTAGCTATGTATGTGGTGCTGGGGATGAAACCCAGATCCTCACAAGCACTCTAGGACTGAGCCACCTTTTCAGCCCCACCAGATTTGTTTTTTTAAACTTCAAAATAGTGTGAAGATTACTTGAGTTTATGAACTGGTCTTGCTGCCCAATGGCTTACAATTCAAGGATCCATTATGACCAACGATAGGGAAAACAGAAAATAGGAGATTTAAATATACCCGACAGAGACACAGTCCTGCAAGGCAAACATGATTCAGAGGAGAAAGGAGAGAGAAGAAAAGACCTAAGATAAAAGAGAGAAAATTCTACATCAAGCCAAGAGCTAAATTAAAAACAAAAATCTCCGAAATTTTATAATAATTTAAAAAATATTGCAAAGTAATACTCCTGCCAGATCAAAATGAAATTCCTTCTAATATAGACTGCATGACTGCTGATCTCTGTTTATGACATTTATCTTTATGAATTCATTGAGTTCATAAGGGAGAAAGGCTAAAATTGTATTGGCATTATCTTGCTTCTCTTCATGAAGAAAAATGTCAATGTCATAATAAAAATGAGGTGTCTTTTACAGATATACACTCCTTTTTATATTATGTTGTGAAGTTACAATTTAAAAAAAAAAATCAGCCTCGTTTTAAAAATGTCCTGATTAATAAAAGGACAAGGAGTAATATCCATTTTTATTGAAAGATAAAAGAGTTATGAATATTCCATATTATTCCTGTTTGGCTTTGGAAAATAAATTTTGGGCTGTAATATGCATTTGGGTATATTTGTTGCTCCTGTTGAGTGAAATACTGAGGCCCTGTAGTGAAGATCCACTCAGGAGGTGCTAATAAAGCCTCTATATTCTACTTCTGGTTCTCTGATCAGCTCTAATCTGCAATTCATTTAAATGTGCAAAAGTTGCCATCACCTTTCAGTCCTAGGCAAAGCACATTTGCCTTTCTAAAACTGCTTGTCTGTCAAGCTCTCAGCTTCCCTGGGGTTAGAGGAGATAAATAAGTGTGTGTGTGTTTTAAAAAGCCTTTTCTGGTAGTTGGGAATAAGAGCCTAGACTATCTTTCCTTCCAGATTCTGCAGGCTGCATATGTAATCAGGGGAGGTGACAAGTTGCTAAGAGTTCAAAGAATGGAGGACCATTGGGAAAGAGCTTCAAGCATTTTTTAGGGCTGCACTGTTTTCTTCAGGGTCACTGTTCCCCAAATTGGTTTGTAAGATTTGTGAACTGTTCTGATAGGGACACTGGAATCCATATTCTTAGTTATATGTCCATTTCTGCATATCGTACCATTTATGCCATATACAGTGACAAATATTTTTCATAACAGTGAAAGAGACAGATGGATTTAGACACAAGTGACCTGTGTAGAGTGGCAGCCTCCTTCACCACAGGGGCCAACTTTCTAGACAGTGTCACCGAAGAGTGGCCCCAACTGCAGCTAGCTGAATCTCTCATTGCTTGTTCATGACCAGAAACAAAGATATTTCTCATTATGAGACACATTAGAAATTAATACATAAACCCAGAGCCATTCTGTCAAGGATACATTCTACCACTCTGTGAAAAGCTAAGTATTGTTATGACAGTCAAAACCCTAAGAATACCTTGCTTAAGTTTATTTTCCCTACCCACGGTGTCTCGTCATATTTTTCCAGGCTATTTCTCCAAGGCATATGCTTTTCATTTGCATCAGAAACTCTCTCATTAAGATGACCGTGTCCAGTATTCACTCCAGCTGGTACTGTACCCACTGGCTCACTGCATGAGTAAGGTTTCACTCGGGCAGGAAGATGATTTCCCTTTTATTTATTTATTTTTTTTGTCTTTACTTTTGTGACTTAAAGAGAGAAACAGTGATTCAAAATTGAAGCACATAACAGACAGAAGCTGTGGATGAGAACAGAGACAAAAATTCTATAAAGCATCAAAGGATCTAAAGAAAGTGTTAGTGGGGAATAGATTGAGAATAAAGAAGAAACAGGAGAAGTGGGTAGAAAAAGAGGCTGTAAAGGAGAGCGGAGCAACCTGAGCGCAGTACAGGCTGGTGGAGCAGTGGAGGAACAGGGTGGCACTGGCTGAGGACACAGAACAATCCAAGAGAGGCCCAGGGAAATAGGTTACTGTTTTATTTTAATAGTCCATTGAGCAAATAGTTCATTGAGTTAGACTTGTGAAATGAGCAACATATATCATATTGCAATAAGGAAGAAAATAATTAAAACTAAGATTGGATCTATGACGAAGATTGTAGAGAGCTAGACTGATGAGAGAGATGGAGTCTGAATCTGTGTCTCTTGACTTGGTCACTTTCAGAACATGTCCACATGAAGTCAAAATGCTGAACGTTTCATCTCATGACAAATGGGAGGAAGCGACTTACCATCTTCAGTTGCTGTGAACAGAGGGCATGCATCATACACACGCAGCAGAACTTGTGAGGACGTAGAGGAAGAGGTACCCGCATAGCTGAGCTTGAGGAACACAAGGGAAACTCCATTTCAAATACTAGCTCTGTGGTTTGGATAAGTGCCCTGAGACCTGGTCCACAACTCATGGCACTACTGGGAGGTGGTGGAACCTTTAAGAGATGCAGCCCACGTGCAAGTCTTCTAGTCAAGTGGGGCAGGCCTGTAAGGTGACCTTTGAACTCTAGCCCCTCCTCTCTTTCACCTCCAGAGCGTCATGAGATAAGCAGGTTGGCTCTACCACATTCCTTGCCATGTGATGCTCTATCTTGCCACACACTCAAAAACAACAGAGCCAACTGATCACAGCCGGAATCCTCCTGAACTATGAGCCAAAATAAACCTTTCCTCTTTTTAAGATGATAATCTCAGGTACTGTGCTACAGTAACACAAGCTTACCTAACACATCAACTTACTTGAAGATATTCCATTCTTAAGGCTTTACCACGCTCATTCTTGTCATATTTGCCTTTACTGTTTTTGAGGATTGATCCACAGTCTATAATTAAAATCTGAAGCAAGGAAGTGGAGGAAAGAGGACAAATGGGAGGAATCCACTTAGAAAAGTGTTGGGAGTTTCTTAGGTCTTAAGAAGTATTCCAAATGTTAACCTTTTTCTTCTTTCCTTAACCTGAATAGATCTTCATCACTATCCTACTTTTAGTGAAATTTGAGAAGATACAGTTCAAATTCCTCAACCAAGCCTACTTTGTCACCTCCACTTCCCCTTGCCAGACACACCTACAGGTGATTGGCAATACCTGGAAACATTTTTGGTTGTTGCACTGGGAAGGGGTGCCAGGGATGTTTTGAAACTTTCAGCAATGCATGGGGCAACCCCCTGTAAGAAAGGGGTGTTCAATCATAAATGTCAAAGGTGCCAAAGTTGAGAAACCCTGATACATGTCACAGTCACATACATGAAGGAAAACTCGTTCCAGGCAAATTCACTTGTTCATCTGCTTGCTTGTCAGCAAACACTCTGGGTGTCTCCTATGTTCACAGGGCTACGTAATGAGATGCAAAGATGAGACACATAAGTTTTTGTTTTTGTACTGGGAATTGAACACAGGCATGCTTTGCCGCTGTGTATATCCCCAACCCTTTTTAAATTTTGAGACAAGGTCTCATGAAGTTGCTGAAGCAGACCTCAAACCTTCTGCCTCGGACTTCGGAGTTGCTGAGATTATAGCCCTGTGCCACCACGCTCAGAAAAGACACATATAACTTTGCCTTTAAGACTTTGCCACTTCCACCATGAATAACACCATGCATAATGAGCAAAGCGAGATTATTCTCAGGGGTGAAATCAGAGAGAGCTTCAAGAAATGGCGATGTTGAAATGGGCTGGGGTTAAATGGGCTGAGGAGGGCATTGAGGTAAGGCACAGGAAGGAGGCGGAGCCATATGTACAGAACAAGAGGCCACCCCCACCCCAAGAGGAGATCAGAATAAACTGGAGTGGGAAAAGCAAAAGACAAAACTGGAAGGGTAAATGTGGCCAGATTGGGCGAGGTCAGGAAAGCAGTTTTAGGAGGCTTTGTTGCTGCTTGTCTATTTGTTTTTACTGCATCTTACAGAAAGGGGAATCCGTTCAAGGCCATAGTCAGAGATGTGCAGGTGTGCATGGTGGTGGCTCACAGTGCTCCTTGCTTTGACCCCCCTAGTGCAAGGGAAGAAGCACACACTGTGCATAGCTTTGGTTCTGACCACTCTCATTAACCTGCTCAGTAGTTAAACCTGCCTTTCCCAGATGCTGATCTTGCTGCATATCTCCCATTTCCTTCTTTTCCTCATAGTTAGGATTTCATCTTTATTACCATTTTTTGAGCTATGACTCTGGGTGCTCTTAATGACAGTTAATTTTGCTTTCCACACATTAGCATCAGAATTACCTGGGGATGGCAGGTGTGGAGAGACAGGAGGGAGGGACTATCAAGGGGTGATGGATGTGCTCATTATTTTGACTGTGGTGATGGTTTTATAGTGTGTGCATATGTCAAAACTTACAAATTGGATATTTTATTGTTTTCTGGGATTGGTGCTGGGGATTGAACCCAGGATTTCACATGTATGCTAAGCACACACTTTACCATTGAACTATACCCCCAGCCCCACAAATTGTATACTATTTACTATGTGTCACTTAAACTTCAACAAAGCTATCAAAAAAATCATCTGGAGGGTTTGTTGTAACACATCTGATGACACACATAGGAGTGGGGTTGGAGATACTGTATTTGTAACCTACTTCAAGAAATGCTGCTCTATACCAACCTCAGATAAACCAGTTCTCTTCTCCTTCTGCATAGTTTCCAGGTTTTCCTGTCAAATCCCCCCCCCCTGCTTTTTTTAACCAGAGAATAAACTTTGGGGCATCTAATCCATGAATCACATCTCTAGCCCTTTTTACTTTTTATTTTGAGATAGGGTCTCACTAAGTAGCTTAGGGCTTTGCTAAGTTACTGAAGCTGGCTTTGAACTTGTGATCCTCCTGCCTCAGCTTCCCAAATTGCTAGCATTACAGGCATGTGCCACCACACCCGACACAAATTCTCCCTTGAAGGGATATTCAGCTTATACTCGTTGTATTTCATCAGCTGCTATTTATCTTTGGTCATTGTAGTCTGGCCTTGCCCTTCTGTCACTGGAACTCCTTCAATAATAATAACCAGCATTTACAAAGGAGGTAAGTGTCAGTTTTGTTCTGTTAAAAAGTTTGGCCGCAAGGATGCCTCTGTACTTTGAGTTCCTACATATGGAACTGCAACCTAACTTGGTCCCTAGACTAACTGAAAGCGTAATTTAGGAGAATACTTTTGTAATAGCCAATCAAAAGAGCTGAGCTTTAGTCAATCACAGTCAAACAGATCTGTAATCAATCAAGCTGTTTTTATACCTCCTGTCTTCCACCCATAAACGCAGCCTGCCTATTCTGTACAACAGAGCTCTCTGAATCTCTTTTGGTCCTGAGAGTAGCAGAGCCTTTTTGAAATGAAAAGCCCTAAATCGTTTTCTCCCCCAAATTTCTGGTTGTTATTTTCTTCATCTCAGTGAAAGCTGAGAAATTGCCCCCAAAGCCCAGGCAGGGTCATCAAGGGTGGAAAAACAGGAACTCTGACAGGTTCTCTGGCTAGCACAAACTAACTACATCTATATATGTCTAATGGTGCCTTTGCGTCTTATAAAAGCTGTTAATGTCCCTGAGCCCCCACCAGAAGATGGAGATTTGAATCAGTAAAGATCTCTTCTATCTTCCTCAAAACCAGCTTTGAATAAACCTGTATGCCTCCACCAACCTCTGTCTCCCAAGCTTTAGATGAAGATCAAGTAGTAGAACTTCCCTTCCCAGCAACACAAAGACTGCCTGATTCTTAAATACTTCTTTGATCAATTAAATTCTATTAAAATTTAATCCATCTGAAGTGTTTAGCAGTTCTAAATATTTTCCATGTATATTAACTCATATAACAAACTAATGAACGAGATGCTGTGACCATCCTTAATTGACTACGGGAAAACTCAGGTACAAAGAGGTTAAGCCCAACATGAAGTCAGAATCTAAGTTGAGACTGTTTGGCTCCAATCTTTTGGTTTTAAACCACTATTTGTCTTAAATGCAGTATCAACGGTCACTTTTTACTTGACCACAGAAAAAGGAGGAGAAAAAAAAAAGAATCACTACTGACGTTCTGAAGCTGGCCTGCCACTCACAGATAGGATGTGTTATTTTACAATTGGACATAAATAATCTCACAAGATACCAACTTCTGACCAGGTTACCTACCCTGCGACTGTGATAGAATGAGTCAAAGCAAGGCTACTTCATCTTTTTGACTAAAAACAGACAAAAACAAGGCCACCTACACAATACCAAACATCCCCTTTCCCAGCCCAAATGAGTGGCTGCTTCCTTATCAATTGCAATTTTATCCTCTTAGTCCTTTCTGTAAGAATAAAGGTCAGACCCAAAAGTAGCTAAATAAAGCTTTCATTGGGGCAAATTCACCAGGCCGGCAGAGTGAGGGGAGGCAAGGGAAGTGGAATCACCCCTCTTCTCCCTCTTACAGCCCCAGCTGGGCGGTGACTTTATATGGGGTGGGCAGAGGAGGCCCTTCAGAGATTAGCTGGTAACTCCTGGTGATTATGAGATGCCACCGGGGCTTGTTTGCCAAAATCTGATTAGTTGTTCCTTTCACGTGCCCGTAGGCTGCCTGATGCCTCACCCAGCTGCCTAGAATCAACCTAATACTTTCTATGTGCAAGATTTTTCAAATAGTCATATCAGAATGGTTCCAGTCCGACGACACCCAATTCAGAGCGAGCCACGGCTTCCTCACACACCCCAGATCCCATAAAAGTTCTAACACCGTCTTACTGAGATACCCTGTAATTCTCAATGGTGTGTACCTTGCCTCCCTGAGCGAGTAGTAGACCCAACTTGTTCAACCACAAGAGTGTCCTGGTGGGCTCTGGCTGGAAGATATTAATACCTCTATGTCTCCCTCACCTCCCACTTATTGAAAGTCTTTTCTTCCTTGGTTCCTAGACACCTTTCTCTCCTGATTATCTTCATTTTATTCCAATGATTTCTACTTCCTGGTCTTCATGTTTTTGTGTAATCCTCACCCCCTTTGAATGTGGGCTGGACCTGCTGACTGACTTCTAATGAACAGAAAGCACCCTCCAAAAACAGTAGGATATCCTTGCTGGGGGTAAGTTACAAAAAGACTCTGAAATTCTCTGCTTACCCTTTCTTGATCTCTCACTTGTGCACTCTGATGGAGCTGGTAACCATATTGTGAACGGCTGTGTTTTCAGTTTTCAGGAATAGAGAGGTAAGTCTCCAGACCATAGGCAGTGAGAAATGGAGGCTCTCCAAGAACAGAATTCTGCCAACAACCATTCGAGTTATCTTGAAATTGGAACCTCTCCCTGTGTCCTAGGTGACACCTTGAAAGCAGCCTTGGGGTAAACTGTGAAATAAGACATCAAGCTAAGTCTGGATGGATTCCTAAACCACAGAATCTGTAAGATACTATATTTTTGTTAAAAGTCTCTAGATCCTGAGATCATTTGTTATTCAGCCATAGATAACTGTTAAAGACTTCCATAACAGAAAGGTTAATTAGTCCACAGCATAGACCTAACTGTGTCACTAGCATAGAACCTTTTGTGGCTGGCCACAGCCCTGAGGATGAAGGTTTACAGTCTGATTCAAGTGCTTTAGCCACAATTAACTGTCCACAGGTACCAGAATATACCACGTTTGTTGGTGGTGATTTTGATCACGCGATTCCCTTTTCCTATATGTGAGGTCTTCCTAAGAGCTCCATGTAAGAATCAATAGCATTTCCTTTGGGGTTCCAAAACTCAGAAAAATAGGAAGAAATGGAGACAGAGTCAGAAAAGGTAGAGAAAGCACACAGACATGAGGAAGTAAAAATAGTAACAGAGAAGAAAGTGTTTACCTAGAAGAGGTAGACAGAAGAATGAAAACAAAATTCATTGGCTTCAAAGAGGATGGACTGTGGACTACAGCTGAGTCATACTCGCCCACAGGAGAGACAGAAGAGGTCCTTTGTTTTCTTTTCTTTCTTTCTTCTTTTATTTAGAGAGAGAGAGAGAGAGAGAGAAAATCACTTTTATTTAGCTTTTCATGTGCCTTTTGTTACTCCAACACTTCTTCATGTACATGTGCTGGGTTTCGAACCCGCGTCCTCACACTTGCCAGGCAGGTGCTGTGATTGCTTAGCCACCGCTCCAGCCCCAGATGTCCTTTGTAAGGGGATCAGTCTGATCCTTAGCTTGGGAGTTACATTTATAGCTGGGGTGGTGGTGGTGGGGGTGATGGTGGAGCCTTAGGTGAAAGAACGCTGTTGCTATTTTTGGCCAGTCAACAGAAGCACCCTGAACGTAGGCAGATGCCTCGGGCCCTGCTCCCTTGGGCGCCCATCATGCAATAGCCTCTGGGTACATTTACAAATATTATTTTTAGATGTCATTTTTGGCTCTCAGAACTTTTGGCTATCAGTGTTACTTCACTCTCTGCCCTTAAATTAGGTTTCCTCCCTGTGGCCTGTCAGGGATGCTCTGATGAAACCAGATCCACTCTGTCCCACATTGCTATTAAATCTTCTTTTCAAAGTGTTGTTTTTATCTTTCCTGTGAGGGGTGGCCATTTGGTCTAACAGAGTTTATAAAGGAAAAGCCTTTACTAAAAGGCATCTGAGCTGAGAAATATTTAACAGTATGCAAATTCAGCAGGCAGCTCCCAGACAAAAAGAGAAGGGAAGGGGCTGTTCTACTCTTTAAAAAGAGAAATGTATTACAATGCAGTCATTAACCGGTGGAGTATTCCAGAACTGGTGGTTCCCTACTGGAAATGTGGGTTGTTTCTCTGGGGGTATCACAGGATTGAACATCCTCTTGGGACGCAAGACGAGAGGAGTACACGGAGCAGTAGAGCACAGATCCTCTTTGCAGAGTGCAGAGACAGGAAGAAGAAAACCTTCCCTGCCTGATTCTGAAGGAAGGTGGGGGCAGTTGCCTGGGGAGAAGACAGGTAGAATTGTTAACAGCAGGGAGAGCAATTCCTCCGGGAAGCCCTGAAGGAGGCCTCCTGTTACTCATTTACACCCCGAGCTAGTGCATTTTAAAGGCCCACTCTAATCACTGTTTAGGATTGTGGGTGGTTGAATAGGTGGGTGTTTGGGAACCATAGATTTTTTAGGACCCTGAAGAGGTCTTGGCAATAATCACAGGATTTATTTGTTTGTCTAAAGTCATAAAGAGGCTTCCTCCTCCTCCTCCTCCTCTTCCTCCTCCTCCTATTTTAAAGACAGAGAGTGAGAGAGAGAAAGAGGAAGTCATTTTTTTAATTCATTTTTCCATCTGGTTTTTGTTTTTCCGACACTTAGTTGTGTATGTGGTGCTGGGGTTCAAACCTGGGTCCTCGTGCATGCCAGGCAAGCGCTCTACCACTGAACCACCTCTCCAGCTTCTCCAGCCCAAAGAGACTTCTTCTTCTTCTTTTTTTTTTTTTTTCTTTTTGCACAGAGGATTGAACCTACCACTAAGTCACTTCCCTGGTCCTTTTTAAATTTTATTTTGAGAAAGGGTCTTGCTAAATTGCTGAGGCTGGCTTTAAACTTGTGATCCTCCTGCCTCAGCCTCCTCAGTCGCTGGGATTACAGGAGTGTGCCACCATGCCCCACCCAAAGAGGCTTATTTTTCTTTTTCTTCTTCTCCTCCTCCTCCCCCTCCTCCTTCTTTTTAAGAGAGAGAGAAAGAGAGAATCAATTTTATTTAGTTTTTCATGTGGCTTTCATTTCTCCAACACTTCATTGTGTACCTAGTGAGCCTGCATCCCAGTGCATTCCAGGCAAGTTCTGTAACCGCTGAGCCACTACTCCAGCCCCCAAGAGGCTTCTTCTTCTTTTTTTTTTTTTTTTTAAGAGAGAGGGACAGTGAGAAATATGGGGGGAATCAACTTTATTTAGTTTTTCCATGTAGCTTTCATTGCTTGGATACTTCGTTGTGTACGTGGTGCTAAGGTTTGAACTTGTATACTTGTACATGCCAGACAAGTGCCATAACCACTGAGCCACCACTCCAGCCTCCTCAAAGAGGCTTCTTAATACGAAAAGCATGTTAGTATTTTATCTGGCTTAGGAAGTTGTAGCACTAATATATACACACACAGAGTTGTCATTTCCATTTTTATTTACACGTCTTGCCTATTTGCTGCCTGTGTTTCCCTCTCTCTTGCCTTCTTTTCCTTCCCGACCTCTATAAACCCAAGCTAGGCAGTGCCCATGCTTAGGGAGTGGCTGCCTGACCCAATGCTATCAGGACCAGTCCATGACTGCAATGTTCCTGGGCAGCAGCCTGGGGCAAACTGACCTCCTCATGGTCTTCACCTGCAGGTACATGGTCTTCACCTGCCTCAGCATCTCTGCCTGCATGGAACTCTCCCACCTGGAGTCCTCGAGTCTGGCACATCAAGCGTCCCACCTCCCAGTGCTATGGTTTGAATGTGTCCCCTTCAAATTTCAGTTATTTCCAAGGTAATAGTATTAAAGAAGTAGGGTCCTTAGAAGGCGGTTAGGCCATGAGGGCTACTATGAGAGGCCTCACAGCACTAGGCTGGCTTGTTCTTCTGCCCTTCCGCCATGCGAAGAAGCAAACAGAAAGGCCTCATCAGATGCTAGCTCTTTAATCTTGGGTTTCCCAGCCTCCAGAACTGAGAAATAAATATCTGTTCTTTATACATTACCCATTCTCAGGTATTTTGTTATAGCAGTATAAACTAAGATACCCAGCCTGCCTGCCTCACCCTTAGACATCCAAGACACAATTGCACCATTTTTGGATTGTTCTGATACCCTCTAATCCAGTGTCATCCTCCCCCTTCCTCCATCCTCCCAAAATATTCCTAAATGTCCCTTGGAAATTCATACTCCATCAACAAAATCCCTGTGTATCTTCAACCTCATGCTATGCATTCTGTTCCTCTCCTCACTCTCTCTCAGGGTTGGCAAACATTTTCTGGAAAAGGACAGATCATAAATCCTTTAGGTTTTATTGTATGGGACATTTGGTCTCAGTGGCAACTATGCCATGTTGCCATTCCAGGGCAACAGCAGCAGTCGAAAATATGTAAACAGACGAGTGTGGTTGTGTTTCAATAAAACCTTATTCACAAAAACTGGGGGCAGGCCAGACTGGCTCAGGGGTGGTAATTTCCTGCTCCTTGCTCTAATGGAAACCTGGCTACCCCCTTGGGGATCCTGCTTCCTGCAGTGTTCAGGGAAAGGTTGTTTTTCCCTCTTAGGATTTTCCTACATCAGAGCTATCAGTTACTAATCTCTATTATATCCCCTTATTCTTTAATGAACCATTTCACTCTTAACCCTACTGTCATTCTTTGAGACTACAGAATTTGATAAATGCTCCATCCAACAACCTATCCCTCAGTTCCTTAATCTTTTAGAGCCAGTAATCTCTTTTCTCACCTCAGCCATTCACTCACAGACCCACACTCTAGACCTTGAACTCCTAGCATCATGAATGCAGGCATCCCTGCTCCAACCATGACCTCTGGTGTTCTAGTACACATACTAAGCCCACCCCATAAGTTCCCTGAATTTAATAAAACCTGCCATCCACTTACCTGACTTCTCTTCCATGCACATATTCCTTCATATCCTAATTTCTCCACCTGGACTTGAAAATTCACACTAGGGCTCTTCCCCAGAAAATATGCAGAGTCTTCTTGCCCCTCTGATTCCTCATTTCATTCTACCTCTGGCTAAGTCGTATCTCTTCCTGATGCAGAGCAATTCAGTGTAAAAATAACAATCACATAGCCACACTGGTTGGACTCACTATAGACAAAGTACATCTGCAATGGTTTGAACACGTCCCTCCGATAGCATGTGTTGGAAATTTTATCCTCAAGGTAACAGTGCGTGTGCGGGGTAGGGCCTAATGGGAGGTGTGCGAATCTTGAAGTGTCCACCCTCATGAATGGACTAATGCTCGTTGTGAAAGGACTTAAAGCTGTGAGTTCCATTTCTCACTCTTCCCCCTCAACCTCTGCTGCCCTTTCACCTTCTGCCATGGGATGAAGGTCTAGCAAGATGCCAGCCCCTCGACTGCGGACTTTTCAGCTTCCAGAAGTATGAGAAATAAATTTCTGTTCACACCAATTGTTCAGCCTGTGGCGTTCCATTAGAGCAGCAGAAAATATACTAAGACAACAGCAGTGAATAAAACAGATAAAAACTCCCGTGATGATGGAGCAATCATTCTAAAGAGAAGAAAAACCCATTGAGCAAGAGAAATAATTGAAATACATGATAAATTAAAGGATGATAAATGCTAAAGAGAAAACAATAAATCAGGAAAGAAGAAATGAAGTAAGAGCAATTTTAGATTTTAGACTGGGAAGGCCTGCTGAGAAGATGGATTTTGAGTGGAAGTAGGTTAAGATGTGATCAGAGAGGCAACGGCACTGTGTAGTTATTACCATAAACTGGAAGTTTCAAAACAACCCTGCTATAGTGTTGATACATGTCCCCCAAATGCCCCAAATGTTAAAGGCCTGGCCACAGGCCAGGTATGATGGAACTTTTAGGAGGTGGAGGCTAGTGGAAGGAAGTTGGACATTGGAGGTGTGCCCTCTAAAGGCTACTGGGCTTGCAGCCGCACCTTCCTCTCTTTTGCTTCCCACCCACCATGAATTGAGTAGTTTCCTCTACCACATGTTCCCAAAAGCAATGGTGCCAACAACCATGGACCACAACCTTTAAAACTGGAGCAGTGGCTCAGTGGTAGAGTGCTTGCCTGGCACGTGCAAGGACATGGGTTCAAACCCTAGCACCACATACACAACTAAATGTTGGTAAAACAGAAACAAGATGAAAAAATTAAAAAGTCCACTGTCACTTAGAACTTTCCCTGAATTTGCAGTAGCTCATTAAGTTGAGGACACGTGGCTGGAAGTTTATGGGATTTGATACTTTCAGGAGCAACTCTGGAGCAATAGGTGATGGTATCTGACAGAGAATGACCAGCCTCTCATCTTTTGGTGGGGTCACATGGAGTCACTTCCAGCATGGATTCTCAGGCAGACATCCACTGGGAACTAAGTCACAGTTGCCTAGAACAGCAAACCAACTTAGTAACATACACTAGACTGCCTTTCACTCCTTCATCCCTCACATTTTCCTGTCCTGCCCTCTGCTTCTAGGGAATCACCTCTCCTATAACCTATGGTCTAAGACAATGGCCCCTCTCCCCTAGGGCCAGGAGTGTGTGAAAGCATTCATTGAGCTTCCTGCAGATCCCTGGGGAGGAGCTTAGGCTGTGGGAGTGTGCTCTAAAGGAGGGGGGCTTGGGATCTAAGGCAGCGGTACAGGTCAGGGGAGTTCCTCAGGGACAAGCTGAGATTCCAGTGATAGCTGAGCACAGGGTTCCCACCCTGGTTAAGTTCTAGTCACCTCACTTCTAGGCTCCCTGTTTGTGGATAGTCATTTCAAATTACAGCTTATGGTTTTAGGTGTGCAGTTCATTAAAAATCTGTATTGATTATAAAGAATTTAAGACTTATTCCAGACTAGAATTGAGATGGTACCCTCAACTTCTTTAGTCTGTTATTCATAATTCCTATCTTTAAATCATTTTGGACTTGCAGCTGATGTAAATAAGGCTCTGCGTATTCATGCATTGGTTTATTGCTTTGATGCTGAAGTTACTGTTTCATTTACATGATTTCCACTCAGAATGGGCCATCTCCAAAGACAGGAAATAAGTTTGTGCTGGTCTCTTTGACATGCAGTTAGGTGCTTACTCTATACATTTTTTATGCCAGTGGTAAAAATATTCCTTTACTTGAGGATGAGGGATGTTCCTTCTGTTCTCTCAGTTAGGACTATGAATGCATACATTGCACATGGAAAAGACATTTTTTTTAAAAAAAAATTATAGTCAACCTTTCTTATCTAAATTAGTTCAGAACTATCATTTTGACCAATGTCCTGAAGTATTAACAGACCTGATTTCCAAGAGGTCAGAATGTGGTGGAAAGAGGAAAGAGGAGGGTGTTCAGTTCATGGATTCCCAGGCTGGAGTGGAAATCTTAAATACGTCATTCAGGACAGACATACAGGTGTTCATCTTGCCACCCTTCAGCCCAACTTAGTTGCCATAGAAAATGCCAACTCTTATGCGCTCTCTACTGCATTGCTCACAGTTCAAGGAAGGCAGGGTCCCCTCTCATGATCTTCCTTTCAAAGAGGACATTTCTTTCTAATGAATCCTGTTCCATAGTAAGGTTGAAACTGTGGTGTTTAGAGCAGCATGTCTCCTGATCAAAATGAAATCAAGGAAGACTCAGAAGATCCTTCCCAAGGCATTCCAATCACCTTTCCAACTGAAACAATTCCTGATAACAGCCACACAATCGCACCACCAGGGTTCTCCATTCACAGGCAGCCCTTCAGCTCTTCATCTCCTATCTCTGAGATGTTGTGGGGTTATTGAATGGGAGAGGTGACACCAGAGCCAGGTTTTGTATTCAAATAGTCCTTATGTCCCTTTCGGAGCCCAGGTAGATAAAGGTCATACAGCTATTAGAAACTGATTGCTTGTTTGTTTGTTTTGTTTTTTGTATTGTGCCATACCCTGCTTGGAGTGATTAATGATAATCACTGAAAGTACTGGTTTAAATTCTGTTTTATCTCCTAATTTAATGACATGTTTTTAAATACCATATAAAACATAAATACACACTCATATACATATATAACAAATATTAGGTCCATTTATTAACAAACAATGTGCCCTTGGGTACTTTTTACATTTAAAAATCATGAAGACCAAGCAATGAAAAAGGCATGGTATTTTATTAGTGCCAATGTCAAATCAAATGCATGCACTGAGTGTTTCTCACTGCGCACATGGGGGAAGCTGCACTGGGCATGAGAGGTGTGGTATTCTGGCTCATACCTAATCTGGATGGAAGCTCTCACCCAAAAAGCCCCCAGAGAGGGCTCAAGCACTGCTGGCACTCTGCCTGCAGCAGGTAAGGCCCCTCTGTGGTGGCAAGTTGAGCCACAGAACGTGCCTTCTTTCTTGCTCTAGCCCAGTCCAGTTCCATTATCCTTCAAAATCATATTCAGGTACCTTCATTCATCATTCTTACCTCTCTGAACATTTGAGCAATTGCTGTCCCTGGCATCTATACTGGCTCTTAATCATTAGCTATTCTGTATTGTTATTTAACAGTTCATGCATTTATGTCTCATTTCCTTGTTGAAACTCATAAGCTCTTAAGAAATCATCTCTGCTGAGCCCAGGACTGGAAAAACAAAAGAAACTCAATGCTAGATGCTTGAATAGGTAGATGAATAAGGAAGGAGGAATGCATGACACTGGGGAATGAGGTGGCACAGTTGTGGGGTGATTTGGCCAGTCAAGGAACATTTCTTCTCAGTTGAGACACCCTGAGAATGACTCAGAGGACTTCATGCCTTATTGCCATCGTCAATTAAGGATATTACTTATTGCCTTGCAATGGTATGGAATGGACCTGTATTCAGTATGCTCTGGAAATGAAATCTCAGTCATCATTAAAGGAAACAAGCTGATTGAATTATTTTCCAGTTTGGAAAATGCAAATAATGTGCATAATAAGTTCTCCTATTTTTCTCATCTTCTCAAAGGATCAAATAAAATTCAAAGGAGCAGTTTTCTCCCCAAGCCATCTTAACTCCGTTAAAGATGCTCTACACATCATCCTGAATTTTGTTACTGACACTTTTACTAAGATTGATGCATGAATCAATGTCTCTATTGTTGGGGGCCACTTTGTTCTCAAAAGTTCATTCTTTTCAAGGTTAATTCTTAATCTCAAATTCCTGTGGCTTTCCTTGTTTTGTCTTAAATTGCAACCATTCTTTGTTAGATTATTTGTAATCATGTTATCAAAAGATGGGAAAAGATTTTTTAACAAATAAGTATGATCAAATGAAACATTTACATAATATTTGTTTTCTGAAAAAACCTTTAAGATTTTTGTTTTTAAAGGGTGAAATGAAGGAAGTACTGGGAAATATATTGATCAAATTATGTTATGCATATGTACAAATATAGCATAATGAATTCCACTATTATGAATAATTATAGTGCACCAATAAAAAAGATGACAAAAGTTTTTTTTTTTTTATCAAACTCTGATCCCTTTTTTTTCTGGTTGGATTTCATTTCTTTCAGCACTTCTAATTAAAATTCTAGGAGTATAAAGTGTCTTATAAACATTTTTAGCAGATCTTACATATTTTGAAATTTGCTTATTTGATGAAAAACATGACACATTGATCATATTGTTATGATTAAAACTTGAATTAAAAAACAGCACTGTGCTACATCACCTCTCTTTCAATTAGGTCTTCTTAGCCTGGAACCTCCACATTCATTATGCCACAGGAAGCCCATGGACCAAATCTGACTGGTCTGTTTTTGCAGGCACATAAAGAAAGAACAATTTTTAAATCTTTACTTAAAGCAAAACAAAACAAAAACAAACCTCAACAAGTACTATTCTGTGATATATGAAAATTGTGTAAAATTCAAATGTCAGTGTTCTTAAATAGAGATTTATTGGAACATAGCCATATTCATCTGTTTACACATTGTCTATGGCTGTTTTCACAGTGCTGTCGCAGAGCTGAGTCATTGTGACAAAGACCATATGGCCTGAAAAGCCTGAAATATTTACTGTCTGGCCCTTTCAAGTTTGACAGCTCCCGCTCTATTTTGCTAATTCATTTTCATGCAGATAATCCTGTCCACCTGCCCTTGTTTGCCAGCCCCTAACATTTAGTTACCCTTAAGCCTGAGCTCAGCTCCTAACATTCTGAGAAGTTATTGTTTATATTATAAGACCACATGGAGTTTTCCTTCCTTGAAGCCAATAAAGCCACCCAAACAGATGGGCTGCAATGTGGGACTTGTGGCCCCAGGGATGCTAGTGTTCACACCTTGTCTGCTACTTTTTCACATCGTACTAGGGTTGGTGTCTATGACTAGAAGAATTTGGTGAAAGTGATTCTATGTCATTTCTGAGATATGAGTTAAAGACACTGTTGCTATCTACTATTTTAGTCCCTTCTTGCAATCTCATGCTCAGATTGCTTGGCTTAAGGAAGCCATGTCGTAAGCAATCCTAGGGAGAAGGGCCATGTGCAGCGGAAGCCTCCTGTTCACGACTCATGAGTGACCCTGGAAGAAGAGCCTCTGCCCTGTGGCGGGCGGCACCCGGGGGCCACGCCACGCAGGCAGCTTTAAGATGGCGGCTGGTGGCTGGCAGCTGGCGGCTGGCCAAACCAAGTCAGCTGACCTCTTGCTGTTCCTGGTTTTTGTGCTTGCAACATCTGACCACCTACGGACAACCAATAGGAGCCGGCAGAGTTTTCTTCCTCATAGCAACAGCCTACGGATTGGTTCACTTTTACTATTTAAGCTGTTTGATTTCCTGAATAAAGAGAGATCTCCGCAAGCAACAAGAGTGTACATGTCGTTATTGCCGCTTCGCTGGTCGAATGTGACACTGCCCTGGTTGAGAATCCAGAGATTGCTCTAGCAAACAGCTTGACTATAACATCAGGAGCAACCTAGGGCCACACCATCCTGCTATGAAATTCCCAGATCCCTGACCATTGGAATGTGCATGAGAAAACAGCTGTTCACTATTTTAAATTTAGTAGCAATTTGTTATGCAGCAATAGATAACCAATACATAACTCAAAAAGTCTTGAATTGTCCACCATGGTACATTAGACCCCGATTATCTTGGGGGCATACATTCTAGGACCCTCAGTGGGTAGTACTGAACTCTGTACATGATTTTTCTGAAAACACGAAGTATTATAGAGTTTAATTTACAAATTAGCCACAATGAAAGATCAACAATAACTAATAATGGAAAAATTATAAAATATAGTATAATGAGAAATTATTTAAAACTTATGAATTGCTTATTTCTGGAATTTTCCATTGAATATCTTTGGGCTGAGATTGGCCTAGGGTAACTGAACCATGGATAAGTATGTGTTCTGGATGGGGCTATCATTCCAATACCCAGTTTGTATCCAGTATTCTACTGAAGTGTGGTTTTCTTTTCCCCTTAAAATCTTTGCATCATCTGCAGGCCAAGATAATTGAGAATTTTTCCCTTGACTTTGAATTTTTGCTTCACCTCTTAGCAAGAATCCATCCTCTCTTCTTGGCTTTTGTCTTCCCTGACTGGGGTTCACAGCTTAATGCAGACTCCTTGGTCCTTTCTAGTCCCAGAATAGGAATCAGTTTTAGGTTGTTCCTTTTAAGTGTCTAATTGCTGTTAATATTAAGGTCTCTTGATTAAAATTTTAAACAGGAAAATGAGGCACAAAATTCCCCAGTGGAAAATGCTTCTATGTTTTTTGAATATTTTCACTAATATCATTGTCTTATTTTTAGCCTCTCACTTGAGGGAAAATAAGGAATGTAAACGAATTTAGAAGCAGGGAGGAATTTAGAACCTGCCTAATCGGAGCACCTGATTTATGCAGGATGAAAATGAGGCCCCTGGGCTTACATGACGTTTCCAAGGTCACTCAGCCAAGTTAGTGGGTCTCTCATTGTCATGAAAGATCATTTAAGTGGAACAAGGGTATACAGGGCAGTTGAAGCTGAATCAGGCTTCAGGAGGAAGGGTGGGGTTTAGCTGAGGATGCCAACAAGCTTTTCTGTATGAGGGAGTTCCGGTGCAGTGTTAAAGGCTGGACTCCGTACAATGTATGAGCAATATGATTCACCTGTTATTTTGCATGCTTTTATGTAACTTTTAAGGAGGACACAAAGCGGGGATCAAGTAGTAGCTACTAGGTCAGAGTATCCAGTCTCCATCCGAAGATGCAATTATTTTCTACTAAGGTTAGCTGTATGTTTAATTCTACGGATCTACACTCCTTCTGGTGATATACAAAGAGGAAACAAGACCTAATCAAGTCTTGAGGAAAACATTTCAAAGCAGGCAGTCTGAATGGCTAAGGTAAAACTGAAAGTAAAGATAGACACAGAGTTGGATGTGAAATGGGTAGGGAGAGGTGTGAGAGGACATGTCAGTGTTTTATTCTATGTATGTCTATATTTTTGAATTTTTTATCATAAGAATGCATTTAAGCATTTTTGTGTGACCTTTTAAATAAGATTTTACATTCTTCCACTTCCTCTTCTTCACAGTGCTGGGGAGCAAACTCAGGACCTCATGCAGGGGCAGTGAGGCTCCACTACTGCTACACCCTAGCCTTGGTTTTTACAAATTTTTGCCAGAAAAGTAACCCAACTGGTCATAATCATAACAGAAATTTAGTCTGCAAGTGGAATTTATGAATACATGTGGCATGTATATAACTCAATTAATTGTTCCTCCCAAACAGGAACAATGGATTATTGTTATCAGAGAGGGAAAATTCCAAACAGCCTAAAACTCGAGACATGTGTTTTGGTGAAAGTGAAAGTCAAAGGCAATAGATTCACACACAACCGACCCCTGAGAAGACATGGGATGAAGCTATGGCTTAAGAGATTTGAATTAACTGTAATGAAGGGCTTCTCTATGGTAGAGCTATTAAGAACAGGAAGGAAATTTAGTAACAGCTTATTCAGGCAAACTGGGACTCTTCTCCCTTGGATATTTTACAAATGGAATTAAAAAGCACTTGTTTCTGACTAATTAGTTATAGTTCACCTTGGGGGTTGAATTAGTCAACATGTTCCGTATGTGGTTTTAGAGAAGAAAAGCGATAGCAACTCTGATAGTCACAGTTAACCTGCAATCATTTTAAAATACAATAAATTTGGAGTAATAAATCTGTGTTCAGCTACCTACATCCTGAAAATCTGAAAATGAACTCAAATTTAATTATAATATTTCTCTTAAATGTTTCTATTCCATTACTCACCTGTGGTTCAAGTTCAGAGCTTTTTTAAATGTTTTAAAACTTATCTCTATTTTCCAATGGATACATATTTTTGTGATTAAAAAAAGATGCAAAAAGCAACCAAAAGGAAAAGAAAAAAAAAAGGACAACTATACAGGAAAGTTTACAGGGAAATTTGACTATTTTGGACTAGTGCAGAAAAAAATGTTATCTTAAATGACTTTAAAATTTTACAGTAAACATTATGCATATGTAAGATAGAATTTAAAAAATGATCATTTTAAATGAACTTGTGTTATCTCACTCCAAAAATATGTGAGGTGACCTCATTATTATAAATATTTCAAGAATCTTATTTTGATTAAGGTATTAATTTGTACTAGTACTGAAAGAAGACTCTCTCATATAACTTAGCCCCAATGTATACTTTTTTTTTTTTTAAAGAGAGAGGGACAGTGAGAGAGACAGAGAAAGAGAGAAACAACTTTATTTAGTTTTTCACATGGCCTTTGTTGCTCCAACACTCAGTTGTGTACGTGGTGCTGGGGTTTGAACCCGGGTCCTCGTGCTTGCCAGGCAAGCACCGAAACCGCTGAGCCACCACTCCAGCACCCCCCCAATCTATACTTAAATCACACTTTTCTGATAATGGAATCTGTACTGTTGTGGTTTTACTTACTGTTGTATTTGTCCCTGTGAAATGACAATCTTAGTTTCTGATTGCTACATTAAAAAGAAGCTGAGAGGGGCTGGAGTAGTGGCTCAGTGGTTACAGCGCTAACCTGGCATGGGCAAGTACTCAAACCCCAGCACCATGTACACAGCAAAGTCTTGGAGCAACAAAGGCCACATGAAAAACTAAATAAAATTGATTCTGTCTTTCTCTCTCTCACTGTCCCTCCCTCTTTAAAAAAAAAAAAAAAAGAAACTGAGACAATGAAAGAATGAGAGTTAACACTGTGCACAACTGAGCAAAGAGAGCAACAGACCAAGTGCCAACAATTAAATATTGAGACTAGTATTCATGCATGATAAATTATTTGGCAGAGGTGATATGCTTTAAAATTCATCCCTCGAGGAGTATATTTATCACTCCCAAATGCTTCTATCCCAGTTAAGAAAAAAAAAAAGGAAAGGAAATTTAAGTTAATACAAATATATTGAAATCTTACTTCATAAGAAATGTTAGGGATTATTTAAAATAATGCTGTATTCATTTCAGACACTTTTCAATCTCTTTTTTTTGTATTATAATTTTTAGATGTGGTATTAACTTTCCTGTTTCATTTGCATTAGCTGAAATTAGTAGCTCAGTAGCCATATTAGTATTTAAGGATTAAACAATGATATAAATGGTAGGGTTACAATATTTAAAATTCATTTTCTTTTTTATACTTTTATATATCTTCTGGCTTTTTAAACTAGCAATCCGTGTTTACCATTTTTATAAGAAGAAAACAAGTCTGTGTGAAGGGTTAAAATGAATGACTGAAAATAAAATAAAATGAAAGACTGATTCAGAACCTCGAGCATCTTTTCAGGATAGGGGAACTCAGGACAGGAGATTTGGAAGAGAATTCTTTCCCATCATCATCCTCAAGTCATGAGTCAACCGAACAGGCTGGGAAGGTTCTAGATGAAAATCTGTTCTTATCCTTTTTAGAGTATACCTGAGAAGCCAAAGATCACTTCTCCATTTCTCAGACTCCATAAGCCAACAAAGGCAATTGCTAGGAAGTATTGTTGCCATCTCCTCTGCCTCCTCTTTCCTCCTTCCCCACTGCTGCTTCTTCTTCTTGTTCTTTTTTGTAAAGAAATGAGTAAAAATTTTTAATAATTCCATTAAAATATTTCCCCACCTTTTTATTGGTGCATTATAGTTGTATGTATTGATGGGATTTGTTTTTACATATTCATATATGTACACAATATAACAGTATAATTTGGCAAACATCCCTCCCCAGCATTTTGCCCCTCCCTCCCCTACCTCCCATTCCCTGGTCCCTTTCTTCTACTGATCTCCCTTTGATATTTAGGAGATCCACCCCAAACTTTGTTAAAATATTTTAAACAAAAAATTGTGAGTATGCTTCTGTGTTAATTAGGTGTCACTATAACAAAACACATGAGATTTTGGCTCACATATCCAGAGAGTACATGGTTGCTTGGCCTGCTTTGCTGTTTGGCCTGTGTTGAGGCAGAACATCATGGTGGAAGCATGTGGTGAAAGAAGCCCAGCTTCTGTTCTGCTCTTTGCTCCTGCTTCTCACTGTAAATCTGGCTAAAAGCTCCCAGCAATGCCCATGCCACTCCTAAAAGCTGTGTTGCCTTGAAATTTCATCTGCCAGATAAATTAGTCCACCCCCTTTAAACTGGACCCACAACAGCCTCAGAGCATAGACGAATGCATTTGAATTATTTGCCAAGATGCAATAAGGATGATTTCCAGTCCAATTCATAACAGTCTTTATTTCCATCCCAAACCTCATGAACGTAACCTTTACTATCTGCATTTCATCCACATTCTGGCCTTCTGAATCCTCACCAGAATCATCCAGTAAGTTCTACTGATAACATTCTAGGTTTTCTCTGGCTCACTCCTCCACATTCTTCCTGTAAACTGGCTCCAAAGCCTTTCCACATTGTCAGCTGTAGTCATAGCAATGACCCCACAACCAGTTCCAGTTCTCTGTTAGTCAGTGTTCCGTTTCTGTGACAAAATAACCCAAGATAATCAAATTAAAATGATGAAAGGTTTATTTTGGCCCACAGTTTTGGAGATTTCAGTTCATGATCCATTGACCCCTTTACTTTTGAGCCTGTTACTAGGCAGTGCATCATGGTGGGAGCACTTGGTGGAGGAAACTCCTCATTTCAAGGCAACCAGACAGCAAACAGGAGAAGAGGGAAGAGTTGGGATCCCAATTTCCCCTTCAGTGGCATACTCCCAATGACTTAACTCCCTTCCGCCAGGCCCCACCTCTTAAAGGTTCCGTGCCCTCCCAACAGCACCGCAGGGTGGTGAACAAGCTTTTAATACATGGCTCTTTGAAAGATGCTTTTCTAAATCATAGCACCATTCATCCATCTATCCATCCATTTATATCACGTGGTTCCAAGGAGAGGGACTGGGTGATGACTGGGGAGGAAGGGAGAATTTCTATTTCACGCTCTTTGTACCTTTTGACTTTTCTACCATCACCATTCAATACCTATTCAAAAGAATAATTACCTAAACTAAATTAGAACGCAAGAGAAAAAAATAAATTTTTTCAGAAAAATGTTATAAAAAGAAAAAGGCACAAGTACATATTAAGGACACTACATCAAGATGTAATTATCTCCAGGTGACGAGATTGAGATAATTTTTCTTTTTCTCTTTTTCCTGTTTGGCTTAGTTGAAATTTATAATATTTTCCCAAAATGAACCTATTTTGCCTGTATTAAAATAAAAAAGTGGAATATAGTATTACAGTAATAAACTATTGCCATGAGCCTTCCCACACAGGTGGCTCTATGAAGTCTCGTGAGGGAGTTAGTGTAAGGAGCACCCCACTTTATATACAGGGAACAGGAGAAGCTAAGTACCTGCCTGAGGTCACAGAGTGCATTGGGGGACCCGGGCAGTTAGAGCTGAAGCCTGTGTTCTTACCAATATGCTTTCCTGCCTTTCAGCAATGTGTCTCAGCAATTGATGTTTTAAAGATACATAAGAAGAAGAAGCTGGGTGCAGCAGCACACCCCAATATCCCCAAATACTTGGGAAACTGAAGTAGGAAGATCACAAGTTCAAGGCCAGATTGCACAACTGATAGAAATTCTATCTCAAAATAATATAGAAAGGGCTAGGGATGTAACTCAGTGGCAGAGTGCTTGCCTAACACATGAGAAGTCCTGGATTCAATTCCTAGTACTAACTACAAAGATAGAGAAAAAGAAAGCTGAAAGATCATATAAGTACATAAATGATTGCAGGGATTTATAAAGTGAGACAGACAAGATTTTTTTTTTAAACAGGAGGAAAAGCGTCACATGTCCATAGTTGTCTCTTCCAGAGTATTCCAAAACTCATTTCTTCAAGTTGCTCAGAAACCTTGTTCTCATTTCTGACCCCTCTCATCTTCTCATACCTTATTTTGATTTAAAAATGAGGTCTGCCAAAAGCTTATGTATGAGACAATGCAAACACTTCCAGGGGTGAAATGATTAGATTATACAAGGCATTCCCTGATCGGTGCATTAATTCACTGATATTGATGATAACTGTAGGACTTGGGGTATGGCTGGAGGAGGTAGGTTACTGGGGGTGTGCCTTGGGGTTTATCTGTTGTGCCTGGTGAGTGGAGCACTCTCTCTGCTTCCTGGCTGTAATGTCCTGAGCTGTTTTCCTTCACCATCGCCTTCCCCCATGATGTTCTGCATTACCTTGGGCCTAGAGCTGCAGAGTCAGCCAGACTGATCCTCTGAAACCTTGAGCTAAAATAAACTTTTCCTTTTCTATGTTGTTCTTGTCAGGGCTTTCATTCATAGTGTCAAAAAAGCTAACTAAAACATGTCTCATATAAAATCCATTAAAAAATCTTGCCAACTTTACCTCCAAAGCATTCTCCTAATATGACCATTCTCACTACCTCATCTGTTATTATGCTCACTGGAACTAGCTGGAACTGGATCATTTCTCTGGTTTCTAAACTTCATCCTTCCTCCTCTACAGCCTTTGCCTCACATAAGAGCCACTATGACTATTTTAAAATAGCAGTTAGAACATAAATGTCTATGCTTAGAAAACTCCCACAGGGGGCTGGAGCAGTGGCTCAGCAGTTATGGTGCTTCATGTTCAAGGATCCGGGTTCAAACCTCAGCATCACACACACAGTAAGTGTCGGAGAAACAAAGGCCAGATGAAAAAATAAATAAAGTTGATTTTCTCTTTCTCTCTCTCCCTCTCTCTTAACAAAAACAAAAACAAAACTCCCACAGGTTTCTTGTCTTCACCCAGATTTAAGTCTCATAAGTACAAACTCCTTCACTTGATTTTCAATGCATTTCACATCCTGGTATTAAAATATTTCCATATTAAACAGTGCGATTTGGCCCCCTTCTGCCTCTCTTGCTTTAGCCGCCGCTTGCTTGCCCTTGCTCATTCTTCTCCAGGGATAATGGTTTCCTTGTTAGGAGAGGACGCTTCACACATCCTACTTCCTGCATTTGTAGTTTTCGTGCTCTTTCGTCAGTGGTCTTCTCCAGATGTTCCCATGGTTTGCTTCCTCATGTTCTCAGATTCCTCTCTACTGTAACCGTCTCAGCGTGGCCATGTGTTCATGCAAATTAAGCAGCAATGCCTATTCCCCCAACCCTCTTTATCCCCTGTTCCAGTTCTCTTTCGTTCTCCTGATATAATCTATTGCATCTAATTTGCTTATTATCTCTCTTACCATACTGGCATTCACATTCCATGGGAGCAGGGACTGCTGCATTCCAGGAGCCAAGAACAGTGCTCTGTGCCGGTTACAGAACATGTATTTGCTGAGTGTGTGAATAAATGGATGAATGAATGAGTCACTTGATAATCATCCTTCTCTTTCTGTATCTACTCAGTCTCTACGGGGTGAGTGTCTTTTCTTGAAATGCTTGGACCCAGAAATGTTTCAGATTTCAAACTTTTTCATATTTTGGACTATTTGCATATACATGGTGGGTAGGACCCAAGTCTAGACACCAACTTTATTTGTTTCTTACATGCACAGCCTGACGATCATTTTATACGTATTTTTGGTGCATCTGCATTTTGACTGACCTGTCACATGAGGTCAGGTATAGAGTTTTCCACTTGTGGCATGATGTCGGTGCTCAAGAAGTTTAGGATTTTGGATTTCTGGATTAGAGACGTGCAGCTGTAGTATCTGCAGCGTGTCCTTCGCAAAGCTTTTCGTGCCTCCCCCTTCTTCCTTTGTGTTCTCATTACCATGAATGACCCCAGTGAAACTTCCACCTGCAGACACATCTCCAAACTCTCGTTTCTCCTCAGCCCCCCTCTCAAATCTCCGCTGAACACTGATGTCAGTTGATATCCTGAAAGCCGCTTTCACCCACAGCTGAAATAGGAAAATATTTAGGATCACTCTCTTCCACTCTACAGTCTGGTATTTGAAAAGCCCGGGTTACTCCCAGTTGCCTTCAGTCCAAGTACAGACTGCTTCACTTGATTTACAGTGGATTTCACATAATGTTTTAAAATATTTTCAAATTTTAGTTATTTTCCTAAATGCAGGTTTCCTTCCCCTGTCTCTGGACAATTTCAGGCCCATTTTAAAGTACAGACTTAAAATCTTGCCCCAGCCTGTCCAAATTTGGCTTATCATAGGACTTAGTCCAGTTCAGTGTTAATCACCCCCTTCCCCCAGCTTGGACTCTTTCTTTTCTGCGTGATTCACTTTTCGCCTAATCACATGATACAGCCTCAAGAGATTTTTCTTCTTTGCTCAAGAAATTATTGCTTCACTTTTATAATTCCAGTTATCTTTTAATTTATTTTAGTTTTGTTCCTCCCAGGATGTAATAAATTGAGTTATTGGTAATTAAGTCATTTTATATGACTATTAATCAGGATAGACTAGGATATGCACAGTAGTCAAGCAACCCCCAGATCTCAGTGGCTTAACAGAGCAGAGATTACTTTCTCATGTGGCTACTTACCTAGTTTAGATGGGGGAGCTTGCTTCCTCATAGTTCCTGGGAGACTCAGGCCAACATGTGCTGCAGCAGCTCTCTTAGAAAATCCGTGGTCACTGCAGTGTGGACGTTAAGAGGGTGGAGAAATAATTCCAGGTCTTGAACACTTTAGATCAGATGTGACACTCTGGACTCCCACCCATACATAGCCTTTTTTTTTTTTTTAAGAGAGAGAGAGAATTTTTTTCTGGGGTTTGTTTTTCCGTTGTTTATTTGTATATGTGGTGCTGGGGATCAATTTTGGGTCCTTACCCAAGCTAGGCAAACTTGCTAACATTCCTCTTCAGTCCCTACCCATAGCCTTCGGACCTGAGAAACACATGATTCCAACTAACTTGCAATGGGTCTATGAAGTGGGAGGAGCACATAGCCATCAGGAAAACATTTGTACCATGAATAATGCAAAAGATATTTTCACAAATTGGTCAATAAGACCTAGGATGGACTGGGAAATGGATCGATTTAAGGGTAGCAGCTGATTGTTACATACTGCTGAGAGGTGCTGTATAATATATTTACATATTGGGAATAAGTACCTCCTTCCTGTGATTTAATTTAAGGTGAAAACTCAATTCAATGGAGAAACTCTAACAAATTTTTTTAAAAGAGAGACAGGGAAGGCCTGTGGTGGTATTTCAGCTGTTACAGCACTTGCCTGGCATGAATGAGGACAAGTGTCAGAGCGACAAAAGCCACATGAAAAACTAAATAAAATTGACTCTCTCTCTCTCATTGTCCCTTTCTCTCTTGAAAAAAGAAAGAGTGAGAGAGTGAGAGAATTAACTTTAGTTATTCATCTGGGCTTTGTTTCTCTGACACTTCGTTGTGTATGTGGTGCTGGGGTTTGAACCTGGGTCCTTGCACATGCCAAGCAAGTGCTCCAACTGCTGAGGAACCACTCCAGCCTCTAACAGGCTCGTTCTTATGCCTTGGTGTTAAGAATCAACTAGTGTTGGTTTTTGTGTACAGAAAGCCACTATTTTAAAAACTTCTTTTCAAAAATCTTAAAAGCCTTTCCATATATCCCAAAATTACTATGGCTCTCGTTTCCTTATTTAATGTATAGCCCGTGCCTGGTTGGAAAGAACTACTGCTTTCTTAGCCCCTCTTGTTGGCAACTGAACGGGGACTTGTAACACTTGGTATGTCGCTCAATCTCGCTCAATCTCTGCAGAAGGATTTTTAGGTCAGAAGTGCACTTCTCAGTCCCCCCACCGAAGCGACAAGATCTATAATCAGTTAATGAAATGTTTTCATGAATCATGACTAGGGTATTTCACTCAGATGTAACTGAAATAGTGCAGCCTATTCTGGCTTGAAAAGATAAAGCTGTGTGCAAGCTTATTATGCAGTAAAGAATAGCTTCCTGTTCATTACGTTCCAACCACGCTTGGTAGGCTTGCATTTGGATAAGTCCAACATGGAGTAATGGCTGCGTTCCTTCTAGAGTTGTAGATTTCCTGGTCATAAGGCAGGCTTTTAGCAGGCATTGCTGAAGTTCTGTAGCTATTTTTTTTTACGAGAAGGACAGAGAGAGAGAGAGAGAGAGAGAGAGAATCAATTTTTATTGAGTTTTTGTTGCTCTGACACTTAGTTGTGCACTTGGGTGCCGGGATTTGAACCCGTGTACTCGCACATGCCTGGCAAGCGCTGTAACCTACAAGCTACCGCTCCAACCCCCTGTAACTATTCTTTACCAGTGCAAAATAATATTCCTACTACCTTTTAAAGCTGGGATTTGCTAATTGCAACTTTTGAAATACTTTCTTCCATCCTGAGAAGTAAGATTTAAAAAAGTGTCTTTATAATTTTCACTTCTTGTAGACACCTATAGTATCCAGCTCTCTTTTTCCTTCTTACCTCTTTTTCCTCCTCCTTTCCTCTATTTTCTCTTTCTTTTTACAGAGGGTGGGCTTAAGTATTCTCAAGCATGAATGGTCATGGAGATTTTTACCATTGTTTCATATGAACTTTGTCTCTTGTTAGTTTAAGAGTTTATTTTTACTTTTTTAAAAAAATTATTTATTTATTTATTGTGGTATTGAGGATTGAACCCAAGGGTTCTGACAACTGAGCACATTTCCTGTGCTTCTTATTTTGAGACAGGGTATCTCCAAGTTGCTTAGGGCCTCCCTAAGTTGCTGACACTGGCCTTGAGATCCTCCTGTCTCCGTCTCCTGAGCTGCTAAAATTACAGGCCTGTGCCACCACGCCTGGTTTGAGTGTGTTTTTATAATAGCTGATCTTATTAGTATACTCACTGTCTTTCTTCACTATTATAGGAAAACATTTAGATTTGATATGCATATTTGCATGTCTTATTGCAAAATGCATGTTGTTTTTTGTAGATATCTTTAATTTTTGTACATAGCTTTTAATTCTAATTCTAGTTCCCACCATGCTTCTTAGGTCCATATACGTATTGATGTATTGATGTGTAAACTTCCATTGTTTCTAATTGTTGCATTGCGCCTTTCCCACTGATGGAAACAAGGTGACCTCTGCTACCACAAATAAGGCTTCCATGAATATACTTTAATATGCACCTGCTGCGAACGCCTAAGCGTTTCCATAGCATTTGGACAACAGTAGGAGCATTGGGTCATATGGACTTAGCCATGTCCTGTTATTCTTTTCCCAGAATCAATGAACCATGAACTGCTCCTCCCTAACACCATGAATGCTATGGAAGAAGTACATGAACAACATTTAGTCTTCTGGGCTGGGAATATATCTCAGTGGTGCTTGGCTACTCTGGGTTTGATCCCCAACTGGAAAAAAAAAAAAAGATTTCACCTTCCTTCCTGGCCGCAGTTGATTTTCGACCAGGAGTCAACATCAGCTTCATGCCAAATCAGTGAATTCATTCCCAGGGTGTTAAGGCTCAGTTAAGAAGGGACTGAGATAGGAAAAAGAACTTCAGTGCAAGTCAGAGCAATGCGAGAAAAGCCTAGCTATCTAGAGAGAAGTCTCCTAGCAAATGAAGGGGAAGCTGAAATGTGATGGATGGGACGGTGCCCAGGGCTCAGTGGATTCCTAGCTTAGAGGGTGCAGACCAACCAG
The DNA here is from genome assembly GCA_004027875.1 of Aplodontia rufa. Taxonomy (NCBI): domain Eukaryota; kingdom Metazoa; phylum Chordata; class Mammalia; order Rodentia; family Aplodontiidae; genus Aplodontia; species Aplodontia rufa. The sequence goes on along the minus strand of PVKS010002854.1, from coordinate 55,689 downwards.
CCCCCTTGCAGAAACCGCCTGTGCCTTAGCAGTTGGTGCCAGAGCCATGTGGTGAGCAATGATCCAATTTCAGCAAAACATCATCATCTCTCACATTAAATTAATGATGTTAATTTGAATATTATTGCTTTTGTAGTTCTGCTTGTAATTAATTTGTAAATTTGTTTTGGTTTTATAACTGTAAATGAGCCATGATCATAAGGAGTTTATACCTAATTTTATGTTTTTATTTGAGTAGCAATGTGATAAAAAATATTTAAAATATACCCTGGGTGGGGGTGTCCCTTTGTTTCTTAAAAGTCTGTATATTTTCCAACTGCGATTGGAGAAAATTCCTCAAATCTGATCTTTTAGAGTTGACTTTTGGGCCCAACTTTGAGCACATACATTTATCTGTTTTGCATCTTTTTATTTTCACCCTTGAGAATCTTTTCTATCTAGACTCTGCCATCTGATAGATTGCTTCCCTCCCAGCTTCATGCCCTTGGCAGATTTGAAAAGCAGGCCACCGCTCAATGTTCTTAGTACCAAGCAACAAAAGTAACTCCTGCTGACAGACCAGAGAAGTAAGACTGAGAAGATTTCTGGAGATGGCATCACCAACCACTCTTGAGAACCCAACTGTGCAGAATGTCCCTGCCCCTGGCACCTGCGTGGCACTGCCTGCCCAGTGTCTGGCCCTGCACCACGGACACAGACCCTCTTGTGGTGCCCTGGAAAATCAGAGCTACTGCCTCTGCCCATTTCAAAACGGGTCTGCCTCAGATACCTCTCTGAAGCCTCCTTTTCCAGTTCAGAGTGTGGGTGTGTGAAGCCTGGTGTGCAAGCCTGAGAAGCTGATTCCCATTCACCTACCCATACCCTAGCCGCAAAGAAGGCTGGAAAAGTAGGTATCTGATGCTTTCAGAATCTATGTTTTTGAGATCAGTTCTGCTTTGAATCAGAGCTTATTACAAAACTGATTCTCTAAACAGGTGAATGAGATTCGGACTCCAGGCAGGGTGGGGGGAAGAGAAATGTGTGTTCTTCACACTTTTATATCTTTTCCAAGTAATTGTTTAAAATGTAGACTAGGACCAGGATGGGGACAGCGAGAGTTGGCAGAGGGCTTCCTCCTGCCACTCTGCCCATGTGGATAACTAGTCAGGCAATTCCATAGGGTAGAACCAGGCAGCACCCAATAATTGTCTCTGCTCTCTTCTGGGTACACAAATTGTATTTCCTCCCAACACCCACACTTGTGAGGGCAGGAGGAGGAAAGAGATAGGAGGAGAAGCACGTTAATTCTTGTTTCATTTGTGTTTTTTCATCTGGCTAGATGCATTTTTAGAACCATGTAAATCAATGGATTTTTTCATAACTGCAATACAATTCGACTTTGTACCTGACTCCCCAAGGAGTTGGTGCATAAACAGAGATTCCACAATTCACACTTCACCATACTCAGGTGGAGTCTTTGTTAAGACTCTCTTTGATCGTTTTGCTTTTTATCTGCCTATTTGCTTGGAAAAAGCTGTCCTAGTCAGCTGAAGGCTCTTCTATAGCAAACCCTCTGAGGAGGCCCTCTCAGGACCACATCAGTTGTGACGTTAATTTTATATGTCAACTTGACTGGGCTAAGGGAGGCCCAGATAGCTGGTAAAATGCTATTTCTGGGTCTGTCTATGAGGCTGTTTTCCAGAAAAAAATAGCATTTGAATCAGTAGGCTGAATAATGAAGATTGCCCTCAGGGAGGTGAGAGGGCTCTGTCTAATCCACTGAGTGCCCAAATAGAATAAAAAAAGGAGAGGAAATGCAAATTCATTCTCTGTGTGAGCTGAGGATCTGAGATGGGTTGGACCAGGACTTATATTCCATCCCCACCAATTCTCAGGCCTTTGGACTTGGGTGAGGGCAAAGTTGGGAGAGGGGAGTGGTAGGCTGGTGAGACAGTGGGAAATTATATCAGCAATCCCAGCTGGCCAGTAGTTGATCAAATCAAGCCAAATTATTTTCCCCTGTAGACTAGGGCAAGGGAAAGAGAGAGATATGAAGGAATGAAGGAATATAATTTTCCTTTAACTTCAAGAGGGAATTCTAGAGTTTCAAATGTAAAGGGAGTCCAACAAATATTAATCAAGTAAATGTTTCTAAATAAGCTATGTTTAAAATAAACAATACTGAATCAATGAAATTTATACACAACAACTTCAATCTTAGACCCAAATCCAGGCAGTCACTCACTTTCATATGGAATGAATCATAAATGCCAAAGTCTCAATATTGTGGGGGAGTATCCCAAGGGAGATAGAAAATACCATAAAAATGCTTGAGTGATAGCTCCTTTGGGGTTATTTACCCAGAAGTCCTGCAAGGCTGGCAAGGTTTCCTATTTTAGGAAGCAGCTGATAGCAACCCAAGATTAGAAAAGCCCCATGGAGCGTCCCCTTCTCAAGGGGACGTCCCCATGTTTTAAAGCCATAGCCCCCAGGACTGAGGTGCAGGCTAGGAAGCTCACAGTCACCAGCCTTCAGGCTGACAAGTATTCATTCCCAAACACTGACGTATGGTGAAAGGTCTGACTTCCTCCCTCCACCCCAAACTTTTCTCAATCTAACAAGGGACACGGGGTCAACATGTGTACATCCTATACTATAGCAGGAGGATTGCTAGTTCAAGGTCAGCCTGGGCAACTTAGTGAGACTCTGTCTCAAAATGAAAAAAAAAATTAAAAAAATGAAAAGGTATAGGGATATAGCTCAGTGATAGAATGTCGCTGGGTTTAATCCCCAGTACCACGAAAAAAAGGAGGAGAGGTTTATTTTGGCACATAGTTTTGGAGATTTCAGTCCCTGGCCAATTGGCACCTTTGCTTTGGGCCGATGATGGCACATCATGGTTGGAGCACTAGAGAGGAAATTCATTCCTCCTGACTTGGTGGGGAAGAGAGAGAAAGAAAGGTATGGGGGTCCTTCACCATCCCCAATAACCAGAAGGCCTCTCACAAGGCCCCACTTTTTAAAAGTTCCACCACCTCCCAATAACATCATGGTCTAGAGACCAAGCCTTTACCACATGGGCCCTTGGGGGACATTTATCCATCCCATAGCAGGGGCTCAGCCAGTTGTTAGTTCTTATTTTTTGAATTTTCAAATGTTGGCCCAAATATGATTTTCTAATTATTTTATAAAGAAATTTTGGGCTGGAGCGGTGGCTTGGCTGTTACAGTGCTTACCCAGCATGTGCAAGTACAAGGGCTGAAACCCCAGCACCCACATACACAAGTAAGTGTCAGAGCAATGAGGGCCATGTGAAAAACTCAATAAAAATTGATTCTCTCTGTCTCTCTCTCTCTCTCTCACTGTCCTTCTCTCTTTAGAAAAAAAAAAAAAAAGAAAAAAGAAGTTTTATTCGGGGGCTGGAGCACACGTATGCAAGTTCAGACCTTAGCACCACGTACACAACGAAGTGTCAGAGCAACAAAAGCCACGTGAGAAACTAAATAAAATTGATTATCTCATTCTCTCTTTCTCACTGTCCCTCTCAATTTAAAAAAGAAAGCAACAGAAAAACATCTACTTGGATTAGGACTTTCCAAGCAGATAGAGTCTTCACTGGAAAATGCCTGGCCTTTTAAGCTGGACTCAAAGCCAGCTAAGGATTAGTTGTACTCATCATCAGATACTAAGGTACTTTGATAAGAAAGTCTTTTATCCGCTCTTGTTTAATAGAATTGGAAGCAGAGGGATAGGAAAGCTTAGGTCACCTATCTGGTGTCAGAATGCTAGAATAATTAGAAGGATTGCTATTAAATACACTATAGGCAAATTAATCACATGTAAATGAAATGCATTTATTTTCTCTTCAGGAAGAGGTAAAGGGAGAAAGTTAGGCATTAGATAATAAGAAGTCAAACCAGAATTCCTTTTCCCAATTGTTTAGGTGTATGCGCCTCTTTGTTCTAATGACATGGTTTATTCCTATTCAATCCAGGCAGTGGAAAAGAGAGAGCTTTCCCAATGTAGAGTTGACGATATGGGGGCCTATCTCTCTGGATTTTTTTTTTCTCAAATCCAAGACAAACTGTGGTCAGAATGTTTATCTTCTTCAGAGGATCTGAGAGAATTGTTAATCCCTCAGTCTTGGACTAGAGTCCCGACTATCACTGAGTGGCTGCAACCCTTCTATTAGTCTGTTTTTCTCACTGTAACAAAACACAAGAGGCAGCATAATTTATAAAGAAAAGAGGTTTATTTAGCTTATAGTTTTAGAGGTTCAAGGGCATGGTACTGGCACTGACTCAGCTCTGGCGAGGTCCCTCTTGTCTGTGTCTCTTCGTGGTAGTTGGCAATGGTGGGAATACATGTATAAGAAGGATCACATCATTAAAACAAGAAATCAGAAAGAGCCTGGGTGGGCTCTATAAGAAATATCTTATTCCCTTTCAAGGGCATGTCCAAACGGACCTATGAACCTCCCACTTCCTAATAGCACCACCTTGGGGTAAAGCTGTAAATCTTTGCAGGAAGGCACAAATATCCAAACCATAGCAAACCTGCAAACTTAGCCCCAAATTTCCCTCTTTAGTATAATGAAAGTAGAAATAGTACCTACCCCATTCTGTGTTCAATTATTAAGAAGAGAACCTATCTAGAACATTGGTCAGAGTGCCTGGCACATATTAAATTCTCAATAGATGTCAGTTGTTATTATTTGAATAATCTTCCCTATTGTACGCTTCACTTGGCAAAATGAGAAGGCACAGACAGTGGATGATCACATCTTTGTGTTACAAATATCAAAGGAAGAGAGTCTGAGATGTTGAACAAACAGAATGTTCAGTGTGCTGCTGTTCATGCCTCTTCCTCACGATCTCAGCGTGTGCTGGATGATAGCCACGACAGCACGCGTTTGTGACAAATCTCCAGATTGCTTCTGTGTAAGAGACAACTTTTGGGTTCTGTTACTTCAACTAACCACAAATCTACTGCTTTGCAGGTAGCTTTTATGTGCTGTATGTGAGTCCACGCTAGTCTGCAGCTTCAAATTTTGATTCCAAAATATTTTTTTTCTTTATTCAGGATTGTACCATGATGAGTTCTGAGTGAGGGCAAAGTTGCTGTATCTACAGTTTTGTAGGGAATTTTAAAATTTGAAAATACCCTTTGGCAAAGCAACCACATTTTTTAGCACTTAAATGCTAAAAGAAATTTTTTAAAGTATGGAAGTGTTTTGGGGACAAAATCATTTTTCTTTTACTAATTTATTCCTTGGGATGGTTTGCAATGCTAAAGATCATGCTTACTGTGGAAACGCTGAGAACTCAATGGTAAGAATTTATTTTTCTTCTGTAGTATGGGGATTGAAGCCAGGGCAGTTCTACATCTAAGCTATGACCTGAGCCCTTTCTATGATTCTTATTTCGAGACAGGATATTCCTAATTTGCTCAGGCTGGCCTTGAGTATGGGATCCTCCTGCCTCAGCCTCTCAAGTGGCTGGGATTACAGGCGTGTGCCACTGTGTCCAACTAAAATTTTTGATTTTTTGAACAACAACTAAAATCCTCTACTTAAAAACAAAGGTTTTTAAGTTTTCATTTTTTAAATATTTGTGCTTATAACTTCAGGTATATTCATTTCTTTTAAACTTTTGTGATGTTCCAGAAATATGTGGATGCCAACTTGCAAGGCTAGGGTCAAGTCTTGAGAATGCAGGTTTGTAAAGGTGTCCTCCCAACAGATGGGTGTCCTTAGCGTGGCTTTTACATTATGAACTTTCATGTGTTTGGAGGTTTGAGAGTCCTGCAAATGTATTTACATCAACTAATAAGATGGTTTATTCAAATTCTAACTTATGCCCCCAAATATTTTGATGGCTTCCAAAAAGTTTTTTTTTTAGTGATACAAGCAAGAAAGAGAAATGAATACCATATGATTCAGTCTGCTTTTCACAGCAATTCCAAGCCTCCTCACAGTGAAACAAAGAGGAAAATGAGATCAGTTATAACACTCACATTGTTTTAAAACCTAAAGGACACCTAGCTGCTTATGGGGAACACATTTTGTCCTGGACCCAAGATCTGAGAGAAATTTCTCTCACTGAGTCTTTTTAAGAGAAAATGATGATGGGGCTGGAGCGGTGGCCTGGCGGTTACAGCGCTTGCCTAGCATGAGTGAGAACGCGGTTTCAAACCCCAGCACCATGTACACAACAAAGTGTCTGAGCAACTAAAGCCATGTGAAAAACTAAAAAACTAAATAAATAAATAAAAATTGCTTTTGTCTTTCTCTGTCTCTCTCTCTCTCTCACTGTCCCTCTATCTTAAAAAGAAAAGAGAGAGGCCACTATGGAAAGCAGTGTGGAGAATCCTCAAAAAATTAAGGATGGAACCACCTTACGACCCAGCTATCCCACTCCTGGGTATTTTCCCAAAAGATTTAGAATCAGCTTATTATAGTGATATGGCTTCATCAATGTTTATAGCAGATCAATTTACTATAGCTAGATTATGGAACCAACCCAGATGCAATGGATACAAAAACTTTGGTACATATATACAATGGAATACTACTCGGCCATTAGAGGAAATGATATTATGGCTTTTGATATCAAATGGATGGAGGTGGAAAGAATTATGCTAAGTGAAGTATCCCAATCTCAGAGACTCAAGGGCCGAATGGTATCTCTCATCTGTGGAAGCTAGAATACATTGGGAAGCAGTATGTTAGATGACTATGCTAATAATAACTTCAAATTGTGTGATTCTCAATGCAACAGGGAGATGACTCCCTAGGATACTTGGAGGTGTAGGGAGGGGGACATGGGGGGAAGGGTGTAGGAAGAACTCCTAGGAGACTGGAGGGTTGGAATATGGGGAAATCATCCTTAGGGGAGATCTCTGTCCTCCACCAGATATCCATTTAATTCAGGAGTTCTTTTGGGGGAAACAGCAACAGGGGGAACCCAAGCTGGGCATCCATGATATGGCATTAGCCCTGGATAACTAAGTATATATACATTGTTCTTGAATGTTTGTTTCCCCCTCAATTGTGTCTCTATATCCATGTAATAAAAAAAATCTAAAAAGAGAGAGAAATTGATGATATGATTTTAAAAACTCCAAAAATCCTGAAAATGAATGCAATATTGAATTTTATGATTATCATTATATAAGGAGAAGAAATGATGCAAAACCATGCTTTAATAAAAGCAAGTCTGCAAAAGGCCAAAGCAAAGACAAGTAATGTAGGGTCCATGGGCCATGGGAATCTTGCCATCCTTCCATCATGGGTAAAAGTCATTCCAGGAAGCCCTCACAGGTAAGAAACAAAGCTCGGGAAAGGAGACGTGATGGACCCCAGTCTAGAGCAGGTGGCTGACAGATCCAGAAGAGGATAGGACTTCCTTCCATTTAGACCAACCTAGTGGAACTCCTGGTCCAATAGTCATCAGGAGCAGGATGCACTATCCACAGGAACATTCTTCAGTGACAGAGATCTGTATTCTGTGCTGTTCAATATGATGGCCACTGGCCACATGTGACCATTGGGCATGTGAAATAATAAGACGAAGGAACCAAGTTTTGAATTTTATTTACATTTAATGAATTTGAATTTGAAAGGTCACACGTGGCTGTTGGCTGCTTTATCAGATGATGCAGCTCTGGAGCACCATGGACTGGGAGGCCAAATTCAATAGATCTTGCTCTGATTCTGGGTTCTCTGTGCTGTAGGAGTGCGTCTACTGACAAGATTGAGCAGAGAGAGGAAGCTCTGAATATTGCATTCATCTGAAGGGTAGTTTTGAACCTGAGTTGGCAATGACCTCAATCAGGGATGAGGGGCTTACGGATGAGATACCCTTCTTGAAGGTCACTGAGAACAGTCAGAGGCCTATGAACCCATCTAGTTGCCACACTTGGGGACAGGTGATGGAGAGATCTGGCTGGGCTTTACATTGGTGGCTCTGGTGACAATTTCAGGCTCAGTCATGTATCTATGTCCTTTTACCTTTCCCAGGGATTAGATGTTGAAGGTCCCCAGCTGAGAAACCACAATGTCTCTGTGTGATAATGGCAAGAGCTCATTTTGTTACACTGTATAAAACACAATTCATGAATTTATAATCAGAAGAAAGTTGTTTTTTTAGAAAGAATATAATAGTAAGAGGCAGTAAGAAGTAAACTTTATTTCATAAAACGGGTCCAGTTAAGGAAAGTAAATATAAATCAGGTTCTATAGTATCTTTTTCTAAGCAAAAATGTGTTTAAAAGGTAACATTGTGACAAGTTGTTCCACTCTCTCCTAGTAATTTCTGAAAATTTAATCCCCAAAGGAATTTTCTTTGGAGATACAGAAATAAAAGAAAGTTTTGAAACAGTAACAGATACTGCACTCATTATCTGAAAATATAGTTATAAAATGAAGAAGAATGATACTTAAAGCATTTTATTATTTTTTTCAAAAATAGTTTTCTTATTCAGAAAAAAAAAATTACTTGCTCAGAAATGGGCCAGTGTGATGTAATTCAAGTAAAAGACTCTCATACATTGGCTTATACTAGGGCATCCCTAAATGTGATTTTTCATAATGATCATAAATACTAAAGTAAATGAAAAACCATTATTCTCTTTTTTACACTAATATAGTGCATTAGCTATGTAAAGTGATGTCAGATTCAAGTCTAATTACTTCTATTTCATTTCTGCTATTTTTCTACTTTTTTTATTGTCTGAGCTTCTAAGCCATTTCTTTCAAAATGTAATATTTCTTTATTAAGTAGCAACAAAAGCAATGTAAATAAATAATTCCTTACGAACTAACTGAAGCCAGTCATAAGAGTAATTCAAAATGGAAAAAGGAGAACACCCAGAAAGAGTAGTCTTTCTCTGAAAACCTCTGGTAGGTGAATTTTTACATAAGCAGGGGAGACCCTAACTATGAAGCTTAGGGGAAGAAGGGAGTGTTATCAATGCAGCTAGAGGGAGGGATTAGGGGGGATTATCAATGCAATTGGGAGCCCTCAACTCCCATGAGAAACCCAACTACCATGGGGGTAAAGTAGGGGAGACATGGGAATAGGGAGTGGTCAAAGGGGGGAGACCCTGGACTACCATCTGCCTTAACTTACTTTTTCAATGTCCATATATTCATGAATATGTAACAATGATTCCCTCTAATATGTAAGACTATGTTAAAAGAATAAAAACAAAAACAAAAGCAAAAACCTCTGCTTGGGGCTGGATTAGACTCAGAAGCTCAGAAACCTCATCTACTCTTATTGGGCTATGGTCAGGCATGCAGGACTTTGCCCTGCACTGGGCAGATCACCATGGATTGACCAGCCCTGGGCTTCTATGTCCTACATGTGGCCACAAATGCCATCAAGCTGTGCCTTGAGCCCACAGTCTGACAAGGCCAGCACAACACTGGGAAGGACCAAGGCCCACACTGCTATCAGCTGCCTATTGGCCAGGTGGACTCATGGTTCAAGACCCCAACAACCAGCCAGAGATGATGCTGGTTGGAATCAGTCTGGCTATTCCTGGAGCTACTCCAGAGGCTCCATCCACAGGCGGGCCTGGTGATTGGGACCATTAGGATCTGCCCAGCGTTAGGTTTCTCCAGCCCAGCCCTAAGTCCCAGGGCAGTCTTGTGCTTAATCCCCTGTCCTAGCCCAGTGAATGGAGTCATGCACTGTGATATGCTGCCCAAGGTCGGGGTAGTGATGAGGAAGGCTGCTCCTTGGACACCCAGACTGATGCTTGGCTGGGTCATACCTGAGTCTCACAGCCACAAGGACCTGCACATCTCAGGAGGGTGAGTTTGCTCCAGCCGCCCTCCAAGACTGGCGATGAGGCTGCCAAACTCAGCTCTGTTCCAACGGGGCCAGGGCTCTGCCTGATGCCGGGGCCAGTCCAGAGGCTCTCTTGGTGCTCTGGGCTGTGATTGGGGTCCCATAAATTTCCAGGGGATTCTCACGGTAGCAGGCCTGGCACTGGGCTCCAAAACAAGGCCCTATGCTGGCTTTTGTGTTCTGTTCCCCTGCTTAGTTCCCCTCCACCGTAGGTTGGAGGAGGAGTGGTTGCAGTCAACCAGCTGGCCCGAGGCAGTTCCAGCAGCTCAGATGGTAGCTATTGGTCTGGCTGTAGTCATGGGGCTTCGGCCAGCACTGGGTTTTGCCACAGTGGGCCTGGTACTGGGTTTCAAGTGTGAGACCTGGACCTAGTTTTCCCTCCCCAGGTGGGAGGTGTCCCTGTCCACACAGGGATGCGTGGAGTTGGGGGAGGAAGGACCTGGCCAACTCTTTTTTTTTTTTCCCTGCTTTCTTCAATGTGCTTTTTGTTTTGTTCTGTTGTACTAAAAGCTGGAATTAAGGTCTCTTACCTGATTTCCTTAGCTTTTGTCAATGTCCTTTGGTGTGTCTGCAGGGAGATGGTTGTTCCACGTCATGAGAATAGAGGGAAACAAATGACTACTGTCTTTGTAACAGTGAACTATGCAGAAAGTAAAAAAGAGGGGCTATTAAATATCGTTTGAATGTCAAGTACACTTAATTACTTGTGGGTACCTGGCGCATATGTATGTATTGTACTAATGTGATACCTTCACCCTGAAAAAGTAAAAGGCAGGGAAATGATCCTGGCCAAAGTATATGGCTATGTTGTATGCATGTGTGAATATGTAACAACAAATCCTACCGTTATGTTCAACTATGCTGCACCAGTGAAAAATATAAAAAAGGTAAAAGGAAAAGGAAAACTGCTTATATTTTAGTGCACAGAATTGAAGTAGAGTATAGGTAAGTGAAAGTTATATGGTCTTCCCGTAGGTCCCAGTCCCAGCGGAAGCTAATGTGGACGTTGACAGGAACATTTTTACTCTTTCTGATAAATGGAGGGCAGGATCAAAAAGAAGTGGAAATGGATGACAGGAGAGTAACAGGAACAAATGGGAAAAAATGGCAAAATTGCCTGACATCCTGTTGCCAGCATTGAGCTCCCTAGGGCTTCAGAGGAGTCTTAGAATGATTTTTGTTTTGATTGGTATGGCTGTGTGACAATAAAACTTTATTTACAAAAGTAGCATGTGGGCTGAATTTGGCCTTAGAATTTGCCAATCCCTGTGTTAGACCATACTGACCATAGTCCCTTAGGAAATGCAGGATAATTATTGTTGTTAATAGTAAACGAACAACTCCTTTAGCAGACCACATGGTAAAGTGAAGAATCTTGCTGTTCAGAACAACTGAGTGAGTTAGATACATCGCATAGGTGAAGAATGGAGCTTCCCAGTGTTTAAATAGCTTGTTCAATAAGTGGAGGAGTAAAATTCAAATGTAGGATTTTGTGATTCTATGTCCTCCTTCTGACAATCCTGCTTTCGTATGGGAAACGGGTCGTGATGGCAGTACACTCCTAATGGTATCCAAACAGTATGGATCTATCCATGTTTGTTAGCATTCTCGCCTTTCTTGGGTAAAGGAATTGTCATAGGCTGTTAAGGGACCTTCCTCTTATTTCTGTTCTTTTTTAATTTAAAAAAAATTAGTTACATTCGAACAGAGTACCTTTCTTTTTATTTATTCATTTTTATGTGGTGCTAAGGATCAAACCCAGTGCCTCACAAGTGCCAGGCAGGCTCTCTGCCGCTTGAGGTACAACCCCAGCCTACCTTCCTCTTATTTCTTATTTGTTCTCCAGTTTCAAAGTGCATCCGCTTTATTTACAACATAATATTAAAGATCATATTCGTGAAATCCTTTATTTATATTTTCTTTTTAGATGAAGTCCTAATGCTTTCTGTGTTAATTCTGAGTGGGGATTCTGCTCTCTGAGTTTCTTGAGCATTTGGAACACCGGAGAAATACAGACTTGAAAAATCTTGTTATGAACTGAAAGTCTCAGCTCTTTGAGGAGGCCGGCAGGGACTGTTAGCACAGTTGTTTGGTATCAGGTTAATTTTTATAAGCACAGCCTTTTGCTGGACAGATCTGGATTTGAACCCGGGTTCTTCTGCTGTGTATTCTGGGATGCTGAATTTCTTCTGCATTGAGTTTCTCATGTATAAAATGGGGCCAAATATCGAAGTCATAAATAAGGGTATGAAGTTTTCATTAGGTAGGAGCTGAAAAGCCCTGGCTCATGGAGCTCAGTCACTCAGTATATGGCAGCCTGTGATCCAGGCTAAAATTCTGTTAGGATCACTCCGGGGGAACAGACACAACACACATCAAGCAATGGGGCCTCTTACTCCATGCAGTTCTCAGCAGACTAGCTCGGACTGTGATAGATAGCCCTCGTTTCCTGGAGTTCTTGCACGGCTGAGAATGCCTGTTGCCTTCATACATGAAGGATGATTTGGCCTTTTAGATAATGCTGTGTCATATTTTCTCTCCTTCAGAATGCTTCAGCATTGACTTCACTATGTTCTGGTACTGAGGGGTCAAAGAAAAACCCATGTAAGCCCAGTTTCTCCCTCCTCCTTTGCACCTTTCTTCCTATAAGATATTATTTCCCTCTGTCTGGATTGCCATAGCATTCTTTCTTTGAAATTGAGGTTCTGTAAAGTTATCAATATATGCCTCGGTTTTGACCATTCTGATTTTTTTTCCCCCATGGACAGAGATTTGTTGAATGAACTAAGCAATTCAGTATATATATATATATATATATATATATATGAAAAGGAGAGAGAGAGAGAGAGAGAGAGAGAGAGAGAGAAACAGAGAGAATCAATTTTTATTGAGTTTCTCACATGCCTTTCGTTGCTCCAACACTTAATTGTGTACATGGGTGCTGGGGTTTGAACCCGTGTACTTGCACATGCCGGGCAAGTGCTGTAACCATGGAGCCACAGCTCCATCCCTCAGCAAATATATATTAAGAAATGACCTGGATGCTGGGTCTAATGTCACCAAACAAAAGTGACAAAACTTTTTGCATTATGGAGATTAGAGTCATCCCTTGGCATTCATGAGGTATTGGTTTCAGGATCCCAGGGATACCAAGTCTGTGATGCTCAAGTCCCATGTATAAAATGGCATAAAATTTCATGTAACATATATGTATATACATACTCTTCTATATATAAAACCAACCCTTGGGTATGTGTAATGCATAATACAATCTGAATAGATTTTTATCATATTATTCAGGGGATAATGACAGGAAGAGTATACACGTTCCATATACATGCACTTTTTAAAAATATTTTCAATCTATAGTTGGTTGCATAATGGACATGGAACATGTGGAACTGGAGTGAAAACTGTACGTTTTCATGGAAGGAAATGGTCAGAAAATCAGAAAACACAATGTGAAGAGTAAATTCCATAATTTTTGGAAACTAGTACAGGCTTTTAGGATACAGGTAGCTTGCAATTTTAAGTAGGATGGTTTGGGTAGGGCTCACTCAGAAGGTGATATTTGAGCCAAAAGTAGAAGGAGGTAAAGGTGGAGTTATGTGGACATGCTGGAGGATGGGAAGTCCAAGCTGAGGAGCAGCCAGAGCTGAGAGGCAGTGGAGAGAAAATCATGATGGTGGCAGAGGGGAGGGGAGTGAGGTAGAAGGGGTGAAGTCAGAGCATGCTGGGGACTACATCAGCAGGACCCTGTAACCATTGTGTGGGCTCTGGCTTTCTTTCCAAGTACCCTGGGAACCAGTGCAAGATTATGAGTGGAGAAGGTCCTAATCAGATTTGCACTGTAAAAGGAGTATTCTGATAGGTGTGTGAAGAATACACTAGGGTGAGAGACTCAGGAGGCTGAGGTAGGAGGATCACAAGTTAGAGGCCAGCCTAAATAACTTGGCAAGACTCTCTGTAACTTAGGGAGACCCTGTCTCAAAATAAAAAGTAAAAACAGAACTGGGGACATAGCTCAGTGGGTACCCCTGGGTTCAATCCCTGGTGAAAAAAAAATGGAATTGTGTGGAAGAAGATTCAGCTCTTTTTTCTTTTCTTCAGAAACTTTTTGTTTATAAATATAATTTTGATTGCTTTTGTTCAACCTATTCAGATGCTTTCCTTAGATACAAGCATTGCCCATGCCTGGGTCTCTTGGCTAGTATCTCACCTGTCAGCTTCCACCATCTTCTAGGCTGCTGTTTCCCCATCGTTTTGTTACAATTTCCCACAATGTGTTCTCTATTGATTCCTTTAACAGATGGTGACTCAGTGTTTTTTGTGTGTTTATTGTTGTTCCATAGCTGAAGTATGGGGTGGGAGGAGCAGGAGTGCGAGGCCCCTGTTTCATAAATGTCACACTGAGTGGAGAAAGAGCGCAAGAAGTGGAAAAAGCCATACAGTGATGACTTCCTATGGCAGCAGTGCTGTAAAGAATGTAAAGTGGATAATGTTCTGGAAACGAATGGTGCTCTAGATACCCAGGTCAAAGGAAGTCCATCTGAGGTGATCTCCGCTAAGACCACCAGCCCTGTGCTTAATTATGCAGAGGTCCACCAAGACAGCAGGAGCGCCTAGTCCCTGCGAGACACGGGAAAGGGCTCAGTGTGTTGGAGGAATGAAGAGAAGGTGGGCATCTGGTGAGCCAGGCAAGGAAGGAAAGATAGGGAATTGGATTTTATTTTTAGGACAAAGGTCACTTGAGAATTTTGAGCAAGACAAGGATGTTGTCTGATTTATGTTGCTGAGAGGTCAGAGTAGGGCAGGATTTCTTAAATAAGACATAAAAAGTAAAGCACAAAGGAGATTTATAAACCTCACCACATGAAAATAAAAAAGTCTATTCCCCAAAATCAAAATTTAAAGAGCAAAAGGATAAATCACCAAAAAACCAAGCAATGATTAGTATCCAGAATATATAAATTTTCCCCTAAAAATCAATGGGAAGGAAAACTAATCGGAAAATGAGTTAAAGATATATTAGGCAAAATAGAAGTCAAGAAGCATGAAAAAGATGCTCAATATGACTGGTATCCAGGGAATGCAGTGGATGATAGATTGCTAAGCAATATTTTGGAGAATGATTTGGCAATATCAGAAAAATTGAAATATGCCCATTCTGTTCAACACAGATTTCCCACAACATAATATATATCTTACATAAATTCTTCCATGTGCATGCAAGGAAATAACCTCAAATATGTTCATAATTCCCAACAACAAAAAAAGAAACAAATAAAGTATCTATAGGAAAATGGATAAATTATTTAGTGTTCTTGGAATACTGTATATCAGTTAAAATTAAAATGAGGAGAGTCATAGGTATCATATAGATTAATTTTACAAACAAACAGTGGAATGAGAGAAAAGTATAGAAAAATACACTTACTATGCTACCTATAAATAAAGTTTAAAACATATAAAATTATATATCATCTAGGAAATCAAGCATAGAAGTAAAATATATAGAAATGCCTGGAAATGACAGACTCAGAATTCTGATAAATGCTTACCTTTTTGGGGGAAGGAAGTGTACATAATTAGGGAGGACTGCTCAGGGATTCCACTAATATTTATAATCTGCTCTTTCTTAAGCTGCCCTGTGGATATTTAGGAATGGATTTGGAGTTTATGGTTATTCTTTTTTTACTTTACAAAATACAATTATTAAATTTTTAAGATTTAGAAAAAGATATAAAAAAAGATCCCTTAAGCTGCCTTTGTCAAATGATAAATAGGAGTGTCAAAGCAGAGACACCCGGTGGAAGGTTGATTGAAGCTTCTAATCAGGCCAGAAATGGGAAAACAGGGAAATGTTCAGGCAGTGCCAACAGGACTTGGTGATGAATCAGTTACCCCCCCTGAGAATCCAAATAATACTTATGCAATCATTTAATTCTGTAAAATTCACAATCTGAGCATTTATATTGTTCGTAGGGGTGAAATATAAAAAGATTCAAGAGACTGGGGTGTGGGTGATGTGGGGGTAATTCTGGTTTAAAAATATATGCATAGCATACTGTTACTTTATATGCATTTATGATTATATAATAACTCAACTCCTTAATAAAAAATTAAAAGAAAAAAGTGGAGTGAGCTGAAGAAGGGAATCCTAGACTATGAACATGAGAAGTGGACTGGATCTAGGGACGCTTACAATATGAAGACCAGGAGATAAATGTTCAGGAGTGGGAAGAGATCATGAAGCTCAGTGGAGAGCCCTCCACCTTTGAGAGACTTAGTAGACACTCAAGTCAAAATGTCAAGTTGACAGATGTGAGTCCAGGGCTCAAGGGCTCAAGGGAAGAATTCAGTGCTGGGGATTCAAATTTGGGCATTATTAACGTGTAGATGGCATGAAAATACCTGGAGAGAGATGGTGATGAGAGCAGAATAAACTTTGGAATAACCACTGGACGGTCTATTACTGGTCGAGCGTGAGCTAACATGGAAGCCTGGAAATAAGCCGGGTGACCTCTGAAACCAGCGATGTGACCATTTTGAGAAGAGGTGAGGGAGTTAATCCTTTTGAAGTTGAGTAAAAACGTGTTAGAGAAGTGTCAGAATGGAAGTTGTTGGATAATGTTATTGTTTAGATATGAGTGTCCCCCAAAAGCTTGTGGGAGACAATACAAGCATATTCGGAGGTGACATGATTAGTTTATGAGAGCTTTGAGATAATGGGTGGATTAATCCACGGATATGGATTACTTAGTGGTACAGGCAGGTAGGTGTGTGGAGGAGGTGGGTCACGGGGACTGTGACTTTGGGGTTTATATTTCATTCCTGGTAAGGGGAGCTTTCTCTCTCTGCTTCCTGGTGGCCCTGTCCTGAACTGCTCTTCACCATGGACCTTGGACCCAGAGGTAGGCAGTTGGCTGACCATGAACTGAACCTCTGAAACTGTCAACCAAAAAAACCAAAACCAAAACCAAAACAAAGCCTTTCTGTCTATGTTCTTCTCAGGTCTTTTGGTCACAGAGACAAAAATGCTGACTAAAACAGCTGTTGTGACTGAAGCAAAATTCAGATGGATTGATTTTGGGAGTAAACTGGAGGATAAAAAGGAGATGGATTAACCTACCTATAATACCTATAATAAGTAAATAAATAAAACAAATATAATTAAAGCTCTTTTAAATACCACCTGCACTTTTCCCTTCCCTCTCATCCAGAGTAAATCATTTTGAAGTTAGTGAAATTTCTTTCCAATATATTTTTATTATTTGATTATATACACATTTTTACAGAATTAAAATAATTTGTGTTTTAAAGGTTTTACAGATGTTGTCGTATCTGACACATCATTGAGAAACTTGTCTTTTTCATCCCACATTACAATTTTGGCAACTGTAGTTAGTACATTAGCTATTTATTTATATATTTATTTATTTATATTTTTTAAAGAGAGAGGGACAGTGAGAGAGAGAGAGAGAGAGAGAAAGACAGAATCAATTTTTTATTTAGTTTTTCATGTGACTTTCATTGCTCAGACACTTCAGTATGTATGTGGTGCTGAGGTTTGAACCTGCATACTTGTGCATGCCAGACAAGTGCCATAACTGCCAGGCCACCGCTCCAGCCCAGCCATTTATTTTTAACTTCTTAATAGTATTCCACCGTACCAATATACGAAAATATATTTCTTTATGCCCCTATTCATGAATGTTTAGATGGGTCTCAACTTGTCGTACATGGCTCTTTGGACCCAACTTCAAAATTTCTCTTGTCTAAAAATTGCATTTCTGAATTTCTAGATTATAGGTGTCTTAATGTGCTTAGAATTTTGTTTAAAAAGTACCATAGGCAAGGTAGTTTGAACAACTGAAATTTTTGTTCTCGTATTCTAGAGGCTGATACTCAGAAGGCAGGCTGATTCTGGTAAGGACTCTCATTCTGGCTTACAGAGTGCTATCTTCTGACTATGCCCTCACATGTTTGAGAGAGAAAGATATCTCTTTCCCCCTTATTATAAAGCCATAGTCCTATAGAAGTAGGGTCCCACCCTATGGCTTCATTTAACCTTAATTACCTCCTGAATATCTATCTCCTAATATAGTCAGATTTGATGTCAGGGCTTCAACACATGAGTGTTCGTGTGTGTGTGTGTTTGTGTGACACAAGTCAGTACATAACAGTAGGAGGTGATAAGATTTTTCGACTTCACTAGATACTCTCTTTAGAGTGGTTGTGCCAATCGATACTCTCACAAACATATTATCATGTAAAATAGGAAATAACGCAAAGTAATAAAATATTTTAGGTTTATAACTTTTTTTAGTAAAAATTAATATCTGACATTGGAAAATTCCTAGGACATGAATGAGAACCAAATTCCGGATTCTAGAAACCATTCAACCATGAACTCCAAGGGTACTCATCTTTGACAAGCCCCTTAGGTGACATCTCTTTTAACCACCAGTTAATACCAGAATCAGGCTCCACTCAGATGCTGAGCGTTGTTGAACATGCAGCTCTCCTGAACATCTTTTAATCATGGAAATCAATGAGTTCAGGGTGCCAAGTCATCTTAGGAAGGCTCTGCTCCTTACAAGTGTGGGAAATACGACTTTAGAGTCCTGCATGGGCAAAAAACCAAGCACAATAGTTCAGAAAGTCTCTTTCTAAGTCCTTTGGACAAATACTGCCTCTTATTAATGATATCAATAGGCCTTGGTCAAAAGCTCATGAGCTTCAGAGTTACTTTAGTTGAGGCATTGCTTCTTTCCTGGCCATGTATCTTGGTCCCATGCCTAGTTTCTTGCTAATAGAGTCTTGTATCCTTTTTTTCCAGTTTTGGAGCCCTTGGTTTTACATATGTTCCTTCAGCCCTGTACATGAAGTCCTGGGGTGCCAGCAATAGTCTAGGTATACTTTCCCTGCCCATCTATCAAGATAGATCTCCTATCAGCTACCCCAGATAGCACCTATGCACCTGCCTCAACCTCTTCCTTCTGTCTTCCGTCTATCCTGGCTTCCCTTGTCTGCCTGGCACTGCAGTTCCATCCATTCAGCAAAGGTGTGTTGAGTTCCTATTGAAAGTTGTGAAGATGAAAATCAGTTAGCAACACTTCCCTAAGAGATGGATTTTAAGCTGAGACTTAGCTTAGGATGTCTGAAGATGGAAGGTTGTAGGAGAGATGAGAGGGATCCAGGAGAATGGAATATCATTAACAGTAGGATCACACCTCTGGAGTGGACAATGCATAATAAGTTATTTTAAAACAAAAGGAGAAGGCCTAGCAGAGGTACTGGAGGCTAGAACTAGTTTTCTGTGCTACCAAAAAATGTTTGGGTAGGCAGGCTAGTGTGCACCTAAGGAGAAGTGGCAATATTGGTGGCAACCACAGTAGATGTAGCCCAGTGGAGGGGAGTATGGATTTAGCCTGAGAAGGATGGTGTAGCAAGGGGTCTCAAGAGGTAAGAGAAGAACAGCAACAGGGGGAATCAGGTGGGTGATACTCAAGAAGACTGGCAGAAAAGTCAGTGTCATTAGGCAGATCTGTGATGAGGGTGTAGCTCCAGCCATCAAGCTGGTGTTCAAGGAAGAGTCAGAGACCCAGGCCCTGAAAATGGAGGTGAGAGGGTAAGAGGGAGCTCAAGGAATTGGAGGTGTTGAGATAGTTTATGGTTGCGATGTCTAAGTGTAAGAATGGGAGGCGGAAAGAGCTCTGGGCCGGGAGAAAGGTGAACCTCAATATTAGAATCACAGCATCCTGGCAGGGGCATAATCAAGGCAAAGCTCCCAAAGATAGATTTGTATATCTTTTTTCGGGGGATTGGTCTTGTCCCTGGATGATAAAGATGGTGAGGACCAGCAGGTTGCTGCTGGGACTGAGGAAGGGAGACCATGACTGAAGTGAGCCCTTTGGAATGGTAGATCATTTCTGCTCTGGGGTCCCACAGACCTGTAGAAAGGTATTTTGGGAGTTGGAGTAAACAGTAAAAGGAGATGGGTATAAGAAGAGTAGTGACAGTAGTCCCTCCTTATCCACCAGGGAATGTATTCTAATAGTCCTCTCCCAGGGGATGCCTGAAGCTGCCAATAGTACCAAACCTAAATCTACTCTGTTTCCTCTATCCATACAGGTTTATGACCAAGTTCAATTTCTACATTGTGCGCAGTAAGAGATTAACAATACTAGCAGAATAGAAAAATTATAACAAAATAGTTGCTATAAAAGTTACGTGAATGTCATCTCTTTCAAAATATCTTATTGTACTTTCACCTTTTCACTGAAAAGAAGCACTTTATAGCTTTGCTTTAGAAAATCTAGATTGCCAGTATCCCTCCTCCTGTGCTTTGGGGTCAATATTGTGTAAAATAATGATGAACGTAAGCACTGTGACGCTGGGAGTGGATCTGTTAACAGAGACAGCTGCCAAATGACTAACGGGCAGGTAGCCTATACAGCGTGGGCGCAGGGACAGAGGGATGATTCAGGTCCTGGGAAGGATAGAATTGGACGGCACAAGAGTTCATCACACTCCTCTGATTGAAGCAGTTTAAAACTTATGAATTGTTTATTTCTGAAAATTCCCATTTAATATTTTTTGATTGCAGTTGATTGCAGGTAACAAACTTTGGAAAGCAAAACCACAGATAAGGGTGGGGAGGCATGAATGTTGCTAAGTATGATTAAAGGTGACTAAATATAAAATTTTGCAAGTCAAATTACTTTTAAAAACAGTTCTCAATTTTATATATGCTGTTACAATCTTCTGGTTGTTTTTTCAAATATTGTCTTTGATCATTGTGAATCTAAGTATAAATCATATGTTGTGCTTTTTAAAATATAAAAAAGAGAAATCATGTAAGATTTGTTGACAGTTGCACAAATGTAGTGAAATACTGATAACTTCTATGTGTCAAAGGCCATGCTGCCAGGCATAGACAACTCAACATTTTAACTGACCTTGGAGTAAGCTAAATTGAGAGTTTACAAAAAAAAAAAAAACTTACTAAAGAAATGCTGTCTAAAGAAACACTGATGGCAGGCTTCTTAGATATTATGACAGTTTCTTTTACCAGCACCCCCACAAAGGCTGGAATAGATGTCATACCAAACAGGGAGATGTTCATTGGTGACTGTGACAGGCTTTCTGCATACGTGAGTTCCTTTGCTTCTTTCAAAATTTTGAGCATTTCATTGCCTTTAAATAATAATAATAACTTTAGTCCAAAGTAATTATAGCCAAGACAGTAGCTTCTCCCTCTGTGTGATGATGAGTGTGGGGCCCTGTGACTCATGTGTTCAAACTGCTCCTGGCAATAGGGGAAACTTGGGGTGCAGTTCCCAGGTGCTCATGTCCCCAGTGGGCGGGGCAGGCAGCAAAGCCTCTCAATGTGACAGGTGCATTAGAGTCTGGGTGCTGTACAGTGATGGGGGTGGAGGGCTGCCCTTAGCCCAGGCACATCTTTGCATCTCTAAAATTGCTGTATTTTGTTAAATCCAAGATGTCAACAATTGTAGAAGTGTCATTATTTTATGAGCCACTTATTTTTCTAGAGTCGCTGCCAAATCCGGTTATAAATCATCAACCATACTGAGACACTCTGATTTCAGAGATGTGAACATGTGGCAATAGGAAGAAGTGGAAATAAATGTATCTTAGAATAGATGGAAAATAGTACTTTTGCTATTCTGTGGAGCCTCCTTGGAGAAAATGGACTGGAACCTTAACCCTGAACTTTTAAAGAAAAAGATAAAAATTGCGGGAAAAGCCACATTTGCATGAAAGCCTACAGGAACCTGGAGAAAGAACTCAAAGAGATTCCCAGGGATACACCCAAAAGAGGCCCAAGGGTTAAGCAGCACTTGGTGCTGCACAGAGCCCTGGCACACATGGGGTGTGTGGGGTATGTAAAAAGGCCAAGGGGCTAAGGAACCAGGGGGAGAGTGCCATAGATCTCTCTCCACCACATGCAAGGGCCAGTGGGCTGCAGCTCACCACATACCTGGACAGGTAGGAAGTTTGTGGACACTGCTCCCAGGTCCACAGGGGACAGTTAGATAGCAGCGGGTGCCTCTGGGAGCCTGGGGCTTGGAATAGAAAGAGCAGGGTCACTATCTTCACATTGAACATAGAGCTGTTGCTTTCTGGGTAGAGAAGGCAGTTTGCATGTTTGAAAACCTTAGAAATATGTAGAGTGATTTCCTGCCTCAGGAGAAACTGGGATTCTTTTTTTTAACAATTTTTTTTAAAGAGAGAAGGACAGAGAGAGAGAGAGAAAGCGAGAGAGAGAATCAATTTTTATTGAGTTTTTCACATGGCTTTCGTTGCTCCGACACTTAGTTGTGTACATGGGTACTGGGGTTTGAACCCGTGTACTTGAGCATGCGGGGCAAGTGCCATAACTGCAGAGCCATCGCTCCAGCCCCTGAAACTGGGATTCTTGCTGGAAGACAGGTGCAGAGTTTGTAATCTGAACCTGAGCATGGATCCAACTTTCCTTATGCTCAAGTGCACCGTGCCTGACAGCCTTCTGATTCAAGGAAAAGCCATAGAGATGAACTTTGTGGTATTTGAAGAATGTTCATGCATAGACAATGATGGTAGTAAGAGAGTTAGGTCGGAAGCGGTGGACAACCTAGCATTTAGCATCACTCTGTGGGGACAGTGGAGAAACTCCCTTAAGTTTCTGTCCCCATCCCTTATCTTTAGGTAAGTTGGGGTTCCTGCACACAGCACACAGTGGAGGTGTCATTAAGCTCAGGTGTGGTCTATCTTCCATCAGTGTCTTGAAACAGCTCAGGAATCCTGATTTACTCCATTCCATAAAATTAAATTCATCTGTACTCATGCTTGAGTGGGGAAAGCAGAGATCTAAAGACAACAGAGGAAGCCTGTTTGCCAGGGGCAACATTGACTAATGGTTAGGATGGTGATAGGGAGGTAGGGTAGGGTGGGGAGTGTTGAGGAGAGAAGCTCTGGGTCAACATTCAAAAGGCATCAAGTCGTGGGTAAGAAGTGGAGTTCCTGAAAGGGACAATGCAGAAAGTGGGGGGAAGCAATCAGAAAAAACAGTGACTGAGATCTTTATAGCACTGATAATACTGAACAGAAATTATATGTATGATTACCAAACTAAATGAAAGAAAAAAATTAAAAAGAGGGAGAGGGAAAATACTCTCAAACAACACAAAAGAAGGCCAGAAAGGAAGGAGGCAGCAATTTAGAAAATTGAGACAAACAGAATGTATGAAGTAAAATGGTATCAAGGCATTCATATATCTAAGTATTTATAATCAACATGAATGTGTTGGATATTTTCTAGACTGAAAAAAGCAACTCAGCTATATGTTGATTATAGGTCCATACTGACAAGACAAGGCTCCAAAAGAGGAAAGTACCAGATGGCCAAAACTTTCTCTAGGTGTGCCAGTGGTATTGAGTGGACCTGGTTACAACGGAACCATATTTTTTAGAAGGCTCATTTTCTCTTGGATGTGGCTTCTTATTTTTAGAAACCCTGTGTCTTTTTCCATTGACCTACACTACTTTCAAATATTAACTTAATCAAATTAACAGTGGAGCAGGATGAGAGATCGTTTTCCTAATTTCTAAACAGCACTGCAGCCTGCCTTCCACTGCCCCCCAAGCACCTGGGCAAACAAGTATTCTGCTGCTATGGGGAGATGGTGGGGGTTGTTGCATGGGAGTTAAAGGCCAATGGATAAAGCACACACTTCTTTGAAACTTCTGCCTGAGAGCATGAAGATCCACATTGAAGTGCTCTTTTATCTCACTTATTGTGGGCAATCTTCTGCCTGTCTGTCTGTCTTATCTCTCCAGCCCCAGATACTCTCCTCCAGCTGGACCTCCTGCATCTATCAGTCTGGTTTTCCTTCCAAATTTACTTACCCTTCTTCTTCTTCTTAAGGGCAAGACATGAACTGGCAAAGGTGATAAACTCCATTCACACCCTAATTTTCTTAAGGAGAAACAGTTCTCCAATAAGGAAATAATAAGTCAAGGCATTTTGATTGAGAATCTGCTCCATGCAAAACCCTATCCTTGATGCCAAAAATTTAAGAATAAATCAGACCTATTTATAGTCTAGTCTCTGCTGTGAGGCTTTGGAACCAAGACATGATTTCAAGTTTATCAGCTTATTGTAATAGTAGAGCCACACACATCCTTGATGGAAGGGACAGGTGTTGGTCAAAGAAGACACATGGGAGAAATAACCTGTGAGAAGGGTTCTGAAGGATGGATAGGAGTTAGGCCAAGACGAAGGGCATTTCACACAGATATTAGCATGCATAGAGCACAGAGGAGTAAAACATCATGAATGCTTTGGGAAACTGCATGCAGGTTGGTTTTAGTGCATCCTGAAGTTTAAAGGAGTTGGAACTGGTTTTGATGCCCTTGAACCTTACCCTCTTGAGGGTGTGAAAAGTTTGGGATAGAAAAAGTTCAACTTCAAATCAACACGCTCTCTCCTCTTTTCAAAGAAAATCCTTGGATTCTATCTCCATGGATTTCCATCAAGTGCTTTCCATGGAGATCAACCATGTGAAAATGCCCAGAGAGATTGGGCAAGGATACACGGCCCTCAGGAATCAGATCAAAACCCTGCCATCTACACGTGAGTAGTTATTGGTAAGTTACTTAATCTTCCTTAGCCTCAGTTTCCCCTCGGTGGTGATAATAGATAACATTCTGAGAGCTATGTGCATGTAAGTATTATTATCACCCTCATTTTACAGATGAGAAATTGAGGCACAGAGAGGATAAATTACTGCCCAAGTCACACTACCTTAAGCATGGTCAGTTGGCTTCAAGACTGTGCTTTGGAAGATCCCCATGGAGCTCTTGTGAAATGGAACTAAAGTACCTGGCACCCAGTAGGCCTTCAGTGTATGGTGTCTGTGACTTGTTCCCCAACACTGTCCTCACCCTCGCTACGGGCCATTCTCTTCTTTTGACAGTAGCAGCATTTGCTGTGAATCTAGGGGCAATGATAATCAGAAGAAGTTCCTCTTGATCATCTATAATGAACTCAGTAAAGATAGCACTGATTTATTACATGCAGTTGAGATTCCATTTAAACTGTGGAGAATTAAGCATTGTGAAGCTGTTCACAATCACATTCTGTCTTGTATGAATAAAAAGTTATTAATTTCCTAATCCTCTCAGGCCATTTGAGCAGTGGATGTAGCTACTTTGCCCAGAAAGAAAGCAACTTTGAGAGACAAGCATTTCTTTCTTTTGATGGAAAATGATGCTCTATTTTGTCTTTAAAAATGATTGTCCTGGTTTGTCGCTCTTAACAGCACATTGTGAAATGAAGCCGGGTAGCGGTCAGCCAGCCAGACCAGATAACTATAGAGAGTTAATTTGTCAAAACACAATTCAATTCTTAGACATACTCTCTTTCTTTCCCTCTTTTGTCTACACCATTCCAAATTTAAACTGAATCCAGAAACATGAAAAGGAGAAGAAATCTGATAGGAAGAAGTTCATAAACAAAATCAGCTGTCCTATCTAGTACTGAATGTTTTGAAACTCTGTAACCCTTGCTGTGAACACTCCGTACTTTCGGTGCCTGATGGAGTCTTAGCACTCAGAGTCTTAAGCAAAGACCAAAGTTACTAACTGATCACACTAACATGTCCTAGCCAAAGAGTGAACTGAGCCAAGGGTAATGACTATCATCTCCCAAACTAGCAATGACATATTTCACTGAATTGCCTAGAGAAAACCATAGCCACACGCCTTTAATCTGAAAAAGCAAAACAAGACATGTTTCATAATTTTATCTAACTAGCTGGGTGTGCTGGTTTATACCTATAATCCCAGTGACTCAGGAGGTAGGAGGATCACAAGTTTAAAGTCAGCCTCAGCAACTTAGCAAAATAAAAATAAAAAGTTCTGTGGATGTGACTCAGTGGTTAAGTGCCCCTGGGTTCAATCCCTGGTACCAAAAATGAAAGAATAAACAAACGAAAAGCCCCCACAATTTTTATCAACTATGTTACACGTTTGTTGAATTTGAAAAACTTGAAACAAGTCCTAAAAAGAGACATTATCCAACACATTTATTGTTAATATCATATAGGAAAAGAGAAAATTTTGGAATGTGCTAGTGATGTTTATCATCAAAACTGCATAATGTGTTTTGTTTTATATTCGAAGCCTTTATCCCAAATACAAGTCCTTTTGCTTCCTGGTTACATGGATACAAACTTCCTCAGCAGCGCAGTACCTAGTCAGAGTCCAAACAAAACATAAAATAATAAGAATTCCAGATCACAAAGGCTTTATGGGCCAACCCGTCAGGGTGGTAAAGAGGACAATGCCCCATACAAGCTTGAAAGGCTGAAGATGCTACCAGGAGCTGAAGAGCGTGCCCTCCCTTGCAAGGCACCTGCCACCCCACTGTTCACAGCCTTTTACGTGAGGCTGATTAACAGGCCAGCTTCAGGAAAAGAAGCCCTGCTCCCACAATCCATTTTTCAACTCTTCTTTCTCCAAATAGGACAGCAGACAAAATATTACAACAACCCCCTGCCCTTCAAGGAGCTTCCTAGTCCCTGCCTGTTCCCACACAGTCCCCAGGTATCACCTCATATCATCACAACAAATTTGGATGCAATGTGTTCTCTTTCAGTGTGTGTGGGGTTCATTGAACACTGGAGAGTCGTCTGTGCATATAGATTCTTTCAGAGGGGGAAAAGTCTTACAAAATTAAGAAAGCAGTGTGGGTGATTGATGACCTGTTTGCCACCAAGTCCCTGTGGGAGCATTTTTCACTGTGAAACAAGCAGCTGACATCTGTTGATGTTCACAGAGTCAAGTATCTGATGATAAAGAAGGAGGCTGTTACCTGAGACAGGAGATGGGAGCTTGCTCTCACTTTTTTGCCTCTTGGAATGAATGTATACATCTTATAAGGGATTGGGGGATTCTGCTAAAAGTCCTCTCCACCCCATTTCAGAAACTTTGAGTAACGGAATGTCTGAGACTTTTGTAACATTTGTGTGGTGGAATCCAGTTTGCATTATATTTCAACCCCTTCTAAAAACAAGTAGAAACTGATTCTGCAAAGATCTAACTTTTATTCCTACAAAATGTTCTGAAACTTTTTATTTATGGCTCTCATTTCTGAAACACAGTCTGAGTGTCTTTGTAGGAGCTTTAGTATTTTGGGTCTGGGCTGAAGCAAAGTGAAACGGCCTCATGCTGGCCAAAGTTCAGCATTTAATGTTTTAGAGAAGTCCTTAGAGACCGCACAGCTGAAATAGACAGGAATCTACATTCATGTGGCCATCAAAGGGACTAAGAGCTGCCCTGGGGTGGCTACAGCAGGCCTCAAAAGAGAAATCCCCCATCCAAAGGGATATTGGCAGGAGCAGGGAGAAAGAAGAGCTTTCTGGGGGCTACTGTTGCAGAATTTGTTACCAGTGTACAAAAGGACAAGAGAAGTTGATCTCTCACAAGGTCATTGCTACATCAAACCTAGCTTCAACAGTCTGCTAAAAGTGGGTCTCTGCCACACTTTGAATGCCCTGATTTATATGCAATGGGTGGGAAGGAAGCCATGGAGATGGCTTCTACCCAGCACTGGCTTGTGGGGCTGGAACAGAATAAGCAATAGATTTCTAGAGCATTGGAAAGGAAAATTGTGCCTAAGTATACGTAAGTATACGTCAGTGAGACGTCAGAAGGGTCTGGCACACTGTGAGACAGTAGTGACAGGGGCAAAGAGCCTCTGTCCAGGTGCCATAGGCTGTAGGGGCTGGCGAGGTTGGTTCTCCTGTTGCACATCCACAGAAAGGCAGGTTTTAGAACGCATCAGCTCTGAGTGGTCTAATGAGGGGCCACCCTCCCTGGAGCCATGGTCTGAATGTGTCTGCTGGCCTGAGGCTGTCACATTTAGGAAGGGCACAGGTTTTACGGGTGGATGACCTAGAGACCTTTCTACTCCTCTGCAAAGGCTCAGGTCCTAGGGGAGTCCGATGATGCCCATGAATGAATGGATGAAACGGGACCTGCTGATGAGGGAAAAGGTGTCTCCTTCTGCACATGGGGCAAATTCCAACCACACAGAATGACAGAGAAGGGCATTTTTACTGATGTGCACTAGTAAAGATTTGATAATACTTGGCGAGTAACTAAACATTACAGAAAGAGTGGATTTAAATATCAATGATTTTAAAAGGTAAAATTAGCTGACCTTTTAGAAAATAATTGAGATGAGAAGATGCCTACCTATTTAGAGAAATTTGCTCAAGATGATTTCAAAGGGTTTTTGTTGTGTTTTGTTTCCTGTAATGACAGTTCTATCAGAAGGGATGTAAACCAAGAATAGAAATAACAATATTTAGTAATCCAATCACAAGGAGAACTGTCAAAAGCTCATAGTTCTATTTACTTGGGGTCCAATTTTAGATTTTTCCTACAAAAGAGAAGCAACAAAGATTGTGGTAAAAACTCTTTTTCTCCCTTCTTTTTCAAAACATGTATTCCATAATTAGAAATAATTTTTGATTCCATGCTAATGAAGTGAAATAGATGCAGGGATATTAAAAATCCACATCTAATTCATAAATATTTTTTTGCCAAGAATTTCAACCTCTTTCCCAGCAGAACACCCTACCTAGAGCACAGCACAAAAGAAAATCTGAATTGATTTGGAGCGTTTTTCTTCTTTGTGCCTAATGTCAGGTGGACTGACACAGAGGCAAATTCAAATCCAGTGACTATAGTCATTCCAGTGTGGGCTGGAGACAATCTCAGTTAGGGACTTATTTGGGGTTTCAGAAGACATCAGTGGGGTGCCACTGAAACCTGAGACTAGTGCCACCTGCAAGGAATTCTGGGAATAAGGAGCTGTGCACACAGAGGTTGGCAAAATTCAAATTCAATTCTAATAAGTAGCTATTTTCAAAGGAGGTTCCAAACCAAAGCAGGATATGCATAGTGGCCTTAATAGTTCTGGACAGAGATTCAGTGTACACAGGTATATTAAAATGTATTTTCTATATTCTTAATATGATAGAATTTGGGGCCTGATGCTGGAGAGACTGGCCCTCCCAGGCTAGCAATTTCCTAGAAGTAGCAGTTAAGTTCTATCCCACTGAATCCCCTTGGATATGTAGACCAACCAATCCAGAGTCCACACCCTCAACTAGCTCTATTATTAAAGTCTAACACAACAAACCAATATTCTCTTAGCCTAAATCACCTCAAGATGAGATGTTGGACAAGTAGGGACCATCAATATATCTGTGAGCATATGAGAATTGTTTAATCTATCAAATCTGCATTCTTACCCTGGCTTGCCTGTTCCTTGTCTTGCAAATCCCAATGAGGGTCTAGATCATATCTTCCCTTTTCCTCTTCTGCCCCTTCACCCAGTCCTTCCCCATCTGGCCCTGCATAGCATACCATGCCCCGTGCTTCTAGGGATCTGTATGAACATCTTCTTTCATGACCGTCACTTCTGCATCTGTAGTCTTAGCACACTTGACTTTAAAACCCCTCCTCTAGCATATGTTTACCCCAATGGTGCTATTGGTCAGGGGAAGCTGGGTATTGGTTCATGAACTTTCTGTTCTTGAGCAATGCCCATGAACAGGATTAGTTGTGAGATCTTTGAACTGCAATTTCAGAAATGGGGCAAGCCCACAAGGAATCACATTGCTTAAGGCATTTTCATGGAATTCTGCTTAGAGTGGTCAGCATATCAGTACTGACACACATAGAAGTATTTATCCTGAAGAATTAAAGTCATCAGACTATACAAATACATGCATACTCAAACGCATAGCAGCACAACTCACAATAGCCTAATTATGGAACCAGCCTATGAGCCATCAGTGGATGGATGGATAAAGCAATTGTGGTATAATATGCACAATAGAGTTTTATTCAGCCAAAAAAGAAAAATGAAATCATCATTTGTGGGAAAATGCATGGA
The DNA here is from genome assembly GCA_004027875.1 of Aplodontia rufa. NCBI lineage: Eukaryota > Metazoa > Chordata > Mammalia > Rodentia > Aplodontiidae > Aplodontia > Aplodontia rufa. Next base: position 25,875 of record PVKS010002854.1, on the reverse strand, counting down.
ATTAAAGATTATTATATAAAACAAAATAAACCAAACTCAGATCAAGGGTTGTATGTTTTCTCTCATATGTGGAAACTAGAGAGGAAAAAGAAAAAGAAAGCTAGCAGGGCAGGGATCTCATGAAAATCAAATGATCAGAAAAGGAAAGGGACCAGGGACTGGAAAGAGGTGAGGGAAGACGGAAGTGTTGAGGAGTGGAATTGGTCAAATAACATTGTCACATTGTTAGCATGTACATCACTTTGACAATTATAATGCACCAATAAACAATTCAAAAAGAAGGGTTCAGGATTTAGCTCAGTGGCAGAGCGCTTGCCTAGCGTGTGCAAGTGAGTTCGGTCCTCAGCCCTGGGGGAAAAAAAACATTCAAAAAGAGAGAGTTTTAGTCAGTTATTTTTTCTTCTGTAACTAAGACCCAACAAAAAAAATTTTTTTTAGGAGGAAAAGTTTATTTGAGGTCTCACAGTTTCAGAAGTCTTAGTTTATAGAAGGCCAGATCCATTCCTCAGGGCTCAAGAAGGGGCTGGAGCAGTGGTTCTGCGGTTATGGTGCTTGTCTGGCATATGTGAGGACTTGGGTTTGAACCCCAGCACCACGTACACAGCAAAGTGTCAGAGCAATGAAAGACACAGGAAAAACTAGATAAAATTGATTCTCTCATTCTCTCTCTCACTGTCCCACTCTTTAAAAAGAAGGAGGAGGAGGAGGAGGCGGCTGAACATCATGGCGGAAAGCATGGCTCCAGGGAGCAGAGAAAGAGGCTCTACACCAGATACAAAATATATACCCCAAGGCATGCCCCCAATGACCCACCTCCTCCAGCCACACCTTACCAGGCTACAGTTATCAGTCAATCCCTATCAGGGGATTAGCTCACTGATTAAGTTTCTTAAAACCTAATCATTTCACCTCAGCCTTCCTGGGTTGTCTCAAATGAGCTTTGAGAGGGGGCACCTTTCATGCATACTATGAGAGAGAGAGAGAGAGAGAGAGAGAGAGAGGAAAAATCATTTACATACATGGGAGTAGAAAAATCTGGACATGTGCTATGGTTTGAATGTTTCAACCAATACTCACTTTGAAATTTGATCCCCATTGTGAGGACTAAAGAGGTGAGACTGTAGCAGGGCTTAGGCTATTTTTGCTAAAAGCAGTGACTCTCAGGCCTGCAGATGCCCATTAGTAACTAAAAGAAAGGTAGAGCTTAGCATCTCTGCCTCTTATTATCGTAAACTTTGTATGTCTCTTATTATTTTAAAACATTAACAGTTCTACCCATAGTCATGTTAATCATTTAAGGACTGTTCATCTAAAATCTGGTAATACAGATTTAGTACCCTTAAAATTATCCAACCTACCTCATCCTCCTTCAAGTCTGAGATTTGCAGGGCAATGGACTGTCTGCTTTACAACATCAGATCCCTAGAAGTCTCCAGTTATTGCCCCCTTCCAGGATCACAGCTTTGGTAGAGAAACATCCTGAGCACCAAGTATTAATTGCCCCACTCAAGCAATAAGAACTCCTCTGGAGCTACATTGCAGAACCAGAACTGAAATAATGATCAACCAGAGCACAGTTTGACCAAGACGTTTAATTACGCATACCTCTTGTTCCCAACCCCATTCTTCCTCTAGTTAAACTGAAAGCTCCTGTCAGCACCCCGAAGACAGGGCTGAGATGCTGGATCTCACACTTCGCCTTCCCAATATGGCCATATTGATTAGTTTCCTTTTCTGCCTTTCCCCATGGCCTTTTCTGTTTGGTTTATGGAGTGAGTGACTAGACCTGTTTAACTGGGACTCCTTAGAGTGAGGCCTCTGGCCTAAGACTCCAATAACAGGGCCTGTTGAGACCTTTAAGAGGTGATTAGGTCATAAGGGCTCTGTCCTTATAAATGAATGAATCTATGAATGGATTAATGGATTAATAGCTTAACAGGCTAATGGGCTATCTTAAAAGTGAGTCAGTTATTTTGTTTGGTGCATTGTATGTACCTGGTTCCCACATGATGCCCTGTACCACCTCGGGTCTCTGCAGGGAGTCCTCACCAGCAAGAAGGTCCTCACTAGACAAGCCCCTTAATCTGAGCCTTCCAGCCTCCTGAACTGTGAGCTTACTAAACCTTACTCTTTATAAATTACTCAGGCTGTGATATTTAATTATAACAACAGAAAGTAGACACCTTTGGAAGCAGAACTGATGAGACCAGGTCAAGAAGAGAGACCTTACTTTAAAAGGCACTTTTTGATTCATAAGTTCCAATTCTAGAAATTTATCCTCAAGAAATAACTAGATTTGCACAAATATTCTTGGAAATATGTTTACCTTGTCCACAATTTGTCATTAAAAAAGATATCTTCCTAAAAGTCAGTCTTAGGCTTGCTAATAATGTAATGATGGAGTCATATGCTGTATTACTTAGCAGTCATCTGGCACAATGTTTCTTGCCATGGGAAAATAACTTATCATTAATTAAAAACCATTTAATGATTATACTATTATAATGTAACCCTTTTTCATTAAATATAGAGACATACATACAGAGTTTAAAACCTGGAGTTGTCTCAGGGACATGCCATTATAATCATATTGTATATGTGTTTATTTTTCTGCATTTTCAGAATTCTGTGCAGTGAACATGTACAATAAACTAATCTCATTACTCTTTAGCATATTGCATATAGGAAGACAGGGAAACCCTGAGTACCCAAAAGACTTCCATGTAAGGAGTATGGGCAGTTAGATATTCCTCACGTAAAGACCAGAAAAGATCTGCAGGGAGAGCTTGGACATAGAAGGGCTAAGTAACCCCCAGGCATTTTGGCCTTAGGAAGAAGCCTGATGAAAGTTGCAGTCATGTCCCACTTGCTATTGGTGAGAGTTCCTAATGCACAGGGAGGCTGGGCCCTCCTTCTCTAAGGTGGGGCATAGAGGCTCCAGATGACCAGAGGCTCACTCACCAACAGGGTTTCTGAGACCTGCACAGGGACTGACAATGCTATATTATAGTCCAGTTGCCATAGAGAATTCATAATTAGCAACAGCAGGATTACAAAGCAAGGAGTCAGAAAGAGAAGTAAGGGAAGACAAATAACCTACCAGGAAAAGGCAAGAAGAATCCACTCAGGAAATTGATGAGATCATCAGTCCTCTAGTAACTAGCTAAGGATAGAACTTACATTAAACACACTTTAACAAGAATCGGTGCAAAGGCTAGCACTAGAATAAATTGAAGGACAAATAGAACACTATATAGTAGTTAATATCGCTATAAGGAAAGGAAATCAGCATCGATCAATTCAATTCAAGATCTTTATTTTTATTAGGAAAGCATTATGTCTTTCACAAATTTAAGGACAGGAGTAATGGTTACTGTCACTTTTCAATCTCTCAAGGGTGCTCAAAGGAGCAACAAACACAAAAGCCTAGGAAACTTAGGTGCATTTAAGATGAGTGCTCTGAAAACATTCGTTGCGTGTAATTGAAGTCATGTTGTATTTTTCTAATTACAAAGAATTATTAAAATGCAGGTACCCCCAATTTCAAGTCAGCTGTAGTCACGAGGCAGCTGCTTTCTGACAAATAGCCTGTGACAATTTCATAATGTGAGGTTCAGAAACCTCATTAGGCTGCACGCCTGGTGCCACTGAAGCACTGAAGGGTTTCCCATGGTTTGTGAAAATGTAATTAGGCAAACCGCAGGCATCTGCAAATGTGGTGGTTTTGCTCCAGATGGGTGGAATCTCAGGATACCCCAGAGTTTTCACAGGGATGGTTTCTCTCAGTGTCAGCGACTTGAATGCACACCTAAGATGGTCTTTTTGCAATTGCAAGAGAAAATGTTGCCCAATGGGTAGATTAAACCATGAATGGCTACTAACTTTGGTTATATCTCTCTGTGGACCATCAGTTCCTGATGAGTCCTGGGACAGTTTGGGACTACAAAATGGCTTTGGCCACTGACCATAGATGCTCGGGTCTTACAAGATTTGTCTATCGGATTGGCTGTGGGCATTAGGTCATCTGAACCCTCTAGAACTGGTCCCTACTGCTGAACCCATGTGGCTCAAGCTCCTCCCTGGAAGTTGTGTGTTGGTCATTCTGATGGCATCGTTGGTGAGTTCTTCCAGGATGTCAGATCTATGAGCTGGTGACTCTTGAAGGTAATGGAAAGAGGCAGAGGACACATCGACACATTGTCTGGATGGTATTTCTAGAGGGAAATCTCTGTCATAGAAGGAAGGCTCCAATCAAGGGAACCACTGGAATGTCTATGGTGGAAAACACACAGCTCTGGAATCCAATAGATTAGAGCTTGGGCCCCTGACACGCATCTAGCACCTTTGACATCTTTGGCTTATATTTAGCATCTGTGATCCTCAGTATTAACTTCTATAAAACTAAGGTAATGCTATTTCCCTAATGAGAATTTGATTAAGATTAAATAATATATAGAAAGATTGTTTTGAGAAGGATTAATTGAGGTGCGTCCTATGTTGATGATGCTTTATGTGATTTGCTGCTATTGAGACCTCTTAACTCCTAATGAAAGCTGAACCATAGGAAAACAATACATTATATTCTTGGCCTTCAGTGAAAAAACAAAACAAACAATGATGGTTGAGGGAGTAATACAGGAAAACTCATTTTCTCATGGAAACTTGAGAAGGCATGCTTCTCAAGTAGAACTGAGTCACTCTCCCTCCGCCCTTCCAGACTCTCTGGAGATCTCCCGGTGGGAGGGGAGGAGGGGCAGGTGAGGGAGGAAGCAGGAAGGTTAGATATGGTGGGAGCTGGGGGCTTTCTGAAGGAGAGCTCACCATGAAAGATCACAGCCCTTCATTGTCCTTGATTGCAAATGACCAACACTAGACTTGGGCCACTCAAAGAGAAAATAAATATGTTGGAAGGATATCAGGGAGACTGCGAAAACACTCTTGGCAAATGGAGAGCAGGTGACAGAAGCTGGGTAGTGAGAGTCCCAGCCAAGGACCCATTAATCAGAGTAACGTTGCTAAGGGTGGAATACCTGACCATTGGCATCATCTCGATGGGTGGTGGATGGTGACTGTTGCCAGACAGTGCTGCAGGAGGAAATGCCTCGTGACATTGGCATCATAGTGAAAGTCCTGAGGGTAGTGAACACCCCTGCTGACTCCCAGGTGTCAGCAGGATGAAGCTAAGTCTGGCCTGTCAGGGCTCTGAGCCTGACTGCAGTCAGGAGCTTGGGTTCTTCCAGCTCCCCAGTGGCCGATGTTACACAGAGGAAGACCCAGACCAAAACCACCCTGATGGGGCCCACTATCACCTCTGGCGCTCCTGTCTTCCATCCTGGATTAGTGCCCTAGGGTGTTTTGAAGGAGAGACAGAGCAACACCATGATTAGAGGGCAGAGGGGCTGTGTACTTGCTTTTGGAAAGGCAACCAGGGGTCCAGACATGTTCACGTGTGCCACTGGAAGGGGAATAGTAAGTTTGTGCAGATGGCATCATGGAAAGCCTGGGTCAGAGAGGCTAGTTGCCATCAGCAGAGCCACTCATGTCCCTGGACAATAAGGACAGTTGGAAGTTTCTGGGTTCTGTTGGGATACAAAGGGTCAACAGAGGGCCTGGGGGGCTGGAGTGGTGGCTCAGCGGTTTCGGCGCTTGCCTGGCAAGCACGGGGACCCGGGTTCAAACTCCAGCACCACATACACAACTAAGTGTTAGAGTAACTAAGGCCATGTGAAAAACTAAATAAAGTTGTTTCTCTCTTTCTCTTCTCTCTCGCTGTCCCTCTCTCTTAAAAACAAAAAAACAAACAAACAAACAAAAAAAAAAACAGAGGGCCTGGGGGCCAAGGCACCCCATGGCCATGTGGAGGAGGTATTGCAGAGCCCATGGGTCTTGCCACAGGATGTGGGCAGGTGGGATGCCGTTCAGGGTTCTCCATCATGGAGGGAGGGCCACTTCCAGCCTGCTGCTCCCTCCAGGCCCTCTGCTTCTGAAGGAAGTCCTCAGACAGAAACAGGAGGAGGGAAATACAAATCTTTCTCACTTTCCCCTGACACACCTGAAAAGGTCTAAAAATGACTGTTTTCTGCTGTTAGGTAGAGTGGGGGCTTGAAATGAAGGTTAGGTTAAGTTACAGAGGAAAGTATAACATTTTCCCAAAAACCTGAAACTGTGTCTTGAAATTTGTGTCTGCTATATTAATGGTCCTTGGTCAGGGGTCAGGAGGCAGGGGGCGATTTTGCCCTATGGGACATTTGGCAATGTCTAGAGATATTTTTGGTTTGCACAATTTGCAGTAGGGAAGAGTGTGAGCTGCTCCTGGCTTCTCGTGGCCAGGGGTGCTGATCCTGCAACACACAGGACGAGTTCCAAAACAAAGAGCTATCCAGTCCCAAATGTCAACAGTGCCAAGGCGGAGAACCTCATGCTGAATGCTAGAGCTCTGCTGGGATTTTAAAGAATCACCCTGCAGCACATACATGCTAAAAAAGTCCTCAGTTGGCACTAGAATCTAATGACCTAGACACCAGATCTCCACTCTCTAAGAGAAGCAGTGTGTGTAGAGGTGACATGGATTTTGCCAACTGTGAAGGTATGAAGGTCAATTTCAGAACTATGCATGATTTGTGAAAAGGCTGCTTGGAAGGAGGAGGTCAGACTCCATCCAGAGCTATAATGAAGGTCCTCTTAGGCCAGATTCTGAACCTGAGCTGTACACTCTATTGCAGAAGTGAGGCAGGGTTAGGGGCATGTGGGAACCAAAAAGAGCTCATTGGTCCAGTAGGAACTCAGGCTCAGGGGGCAAAATTTTCTGCTTTTAAAGTCCAGAGGCCAGTAAGAACTGAGAAAAATATCACCTGCTCCTTAAGTCAATGCCAGATTTTCACTTTCTCAATCAGGGGATTTTACTTCCCCCAAAGGGACCTTTGGTAATATCTGGAAACATTTTTAATCATTACTTCCGGGAAGATGTTGTGGCATGCGGTAGAAGAGGCAGAAGCCAGAGATGCTTCTTTCTATGTACACACAGGACAGCCCTCCTAACCTCCAACAAACCATGAGTGGATCCAGAAATTTGATAGTGCCAAGATGAGAACCTTGATTCAGCTTGGTGATTCGCTAGTTTGGTTACGTGTTACAATTGTGCAGGAGAACTTTCTCAGAATGGTTCAGTCTGGTCCTCTGAAATTCTGGTGAATTGTTCCAAGGTGGGACCCAGGAGTTTTTAAAGCTCTCTAATTGATTCTCCTATAGTAATAGATTTTCCTGTATGGTCAAGGCTGAGAACCTCTAGTCTAGACTTTGCCAGGCCCATCTTAGAGGGAGCTTGGGGGAGGATCCTCTGCTGTTGGAGGGAGGTGGAAGGTGACCAGACGTTGAGGTCACCAGCAAGACTGGGACAGAGGTAAGAGAGAAGCAGCCTCCATTCCTCTCTAGGCACATGCAGATTTACTAGAAAGGACATGCATAATAATGGCTTGGCAGTGTTCGTGGAGGTGTTCCACAAACTTATGCTGTTTATCAAAGAGTAGTCATGTCTTCTTGGTCTGGATTCTGTGTCTAATTACTCAATGCCACAGACTGGATAAGTTATAAAGAAAAGAAAGTTTAATCTGGTTCATGGTTCTAGTCCAGAGTTGAGGGGTGACATCTACTGATGGCCTTCTTGCTGGCAGAGCCCCAGGCATCACATGGTTAGACACAGGGAACACAGGAGAAACCAAGCCAAACTGGCTTTTAGAGCAGACCCACTCTCAAGACAATGGGTTAATACCCATTAATAGCATGAGTGGATTAACCCATTCATGAGGGCAGAGCCCTGATCTCTCTCTCTCTCTTAAAAGAGAGGGAATTGCTTTTAGTTTTTCATTCCCCCCCTCCACTTAGTTGTGTATGTGGTGCTGGCAATCAAACCTGGGTCCTTGTGCATGCCAGGCAAGCGCTTTACCTCTCCAACCCCTAATCCTCCTTTAAAGGTCATGCCTGGCCCCTAGTCTTAATGTAGAATAATGGGGATAAAATTTCAACATGAGATCTCAGAAGGGACAAGCCATATTCAAATGGTAGCAGACCCTCACCCTTTTCATTCAGGCTTTTGGACAGGACTCCCCAGGTGCCCTAGGAGGGAGTTCAAACTGGAGAACAACAAAGTCCAATTCTGGACTTTGAACTAAAAACAAATGTCATAGGATGAAAACATAATTTCTAGAAGAATGCTGCTGTACCATTTCTTGCCACCAGTAAAGCTCCTCTGAGAAATGTTGTGAAAGAAACCAGGGAAATGTTGGACAGTGGGATGGTAGCCATGATAGAACCACAGTATAGAGATCCCTGGGAAGAAAGCCCTTGGGCTCCCCCTGTGAACAGGTCTGGAGGTGTAGCCAAGGCACAAGTCCTTCTGAACCACCTGGATGTTGAGTGAGTTGGGGATTTCAAGCCCTGGCAGCTCAGGTCTAATTCAGAGGACTATGAACAGCTCCCTGCATCTTCTGTGCCCTGAGAAAGGTGGATCATTTGAAAGTGTGTTCTGCCCCAGATAGAGAAGAAGCCTAGAGAATAATGGGCCTACAGAAAGGCTACATTGGTGGGCAGGGGAGTGAGCCAGTGGGACTTTTCAAAGGGGGTTCCAGGATGGAGGATGCCTATGGATATACACCTAAGGGAAAGGGAAAGTAGTAGGAAATTTTCGGGCCAAAATGATGGCAAAAAACTGCAATTACTTAAACTGATATTTTCTGCCATCAGCCAGAGTAGAGCTTAATAAGCAGATTGAGTTCTAGAAAAATGAAATACGCTACAATGTCTCATTTTTTTTTTTTTGAAGAGAGAGGGACAGTGAGAGAGAGAGAGAGGGAAACGATTTTTTAATTCAGTTTTTCATGTGGTTTGTTGCTCCAAGACTTATGTTGTGTGCATGGTTCTGGGGTTTGAACTTGAGTACTCACGCATGCTGGACAAGCCCCGGAACCACCGAGCCACCATTCCAGCCTAATGTCTTATATTTTTGAGTGACAGAAAAATACAAACCTTTGACATATTCAAAGTAAATGGTGTTTTTCAGACCCTCAACAAATTATAGCAGATCATTATTCTTTTTTTGTCAGGGGGGCAGATACCAGGGATTGAATTCAGAGGTGCTTAACCACTGATCCACATCCCTAGCCCTTTTTTATTGTTTTTATTTTGGTATAGGGTCTTGCTAAGTTACTGAGGCTGATATCGATCCTCCTGCCTTAACTTAGCTTCTTAAGTCGCTGGGATTATAGGTGTGCATCTCCGCACTGGACAACTACAATTACTATTAAATCAAATTACTGTGGCCCTAGTCCTATTGCTTTGATTGCTAGAAACTGAACTCTCAAAGTGTTCTGGATGTGAAGAGTCCCTGGGAATATGGCACAGGTACTCAATGCATAGCACCCCATGTGCACTGGTGCACCCACATCCTGGGCAAGTGGATGTACCAACTTCCATAGGAGCCATGCTTCAACCCAGCATCAGCCTGAGGGGAGAAGGAAAGGGATGGAATGATGATTCTGATTCAGGTTCTCTCCATTAACCATGGGCCACGGGGCCACCCTTTTCCATTCCTCACAGTTGAGCACCCATGACATGATATGAATTTCAGTCACAAAGTTAATTGTGCAAAAAGAAACTATAATTGCACTTAGTTCTTGAGTTGTGTCCCATCTCTGCCCATAGCAGAAAACTTATAATTGACAACTGAACATAAACTATGTTACTAAGTATTTCTCCTTCCACTTTGGAGTAAATGGTTCCAGATGTTTTCCTTTCCCTTCTCATGACCTCTCCCCGTGAGTAATCTAAGGATCAACTAGGCACCAGTGGGAAGAGCAGCTATTTCTTCATCTTCTGGCTCAGTTTAATAGTGTATCCGTTGCTGACATAACATCATTTTCTTCCTTTTTTTCCCATGTAATGCTACTGTGCTTCATCTACCAGTGAAAGTTCCTTGGTCTGACTGTACTTTGTTCTCCAGGTCTTCCAAGGTCACTCTGTGTCTTCTTCAAACAGTCCAGAACCACAATGCCTCTTTAAGGCCCCTGCCCATCAGTTCCTCACTGTCGGGGGTGGGGGGCAGGGCTTCGAAAGCTTTTGGATAGGCATCCAAAAGGCGTCCTAGCTTTTTCTAGGTTATTCTAAGGCAGCATGCAATCACCCCCGCCTAAAATCTCAATAGCTTATGATAATGAAGGCTAACAGAGAAATGGTCTTACCAGCAGGGGATATGTTCCAGGACCACCCGTGGATACCTGAGGCCGTGGATACTGTTGAACACTATATGCATTATGTTTTTATCATAGGATAAATTTATAAATTAGGTTTGGTAAGAAGTTAGAAAAAACTATTAATAATAAAATAGAAAAATTATAACAATAATCTGTAATTAAAGTTATATGAATGTGGTTTTTCTCTCAAAATATTTTATCACTTCAGCATGTGGTTTTTCTTTTCTTTCCTTATTAAATGAAGAATGTTCACTTTTTCACTTAAATAAACATTTTATGCCTTCCCTTTGGCATACCCAAATTTCTGGCATTGCTACTTTTGTGCTTTGTGGTTACCTGAACAAAAACAAGAACAGTTTTTCTGATAACCAAGATGGCCACAGTATGCCTAATGGGTGGGCAGTGTATGTAGTTTGTATTTTGCTGGACAAAAGGATGCATCATGTCTGGGGCAGGACAGACCATGATGGTGTGAGGTTTCATCATGCTACTTAAAAAAGTATACAATATAAAACTTAGAAATGGTTTATTTCTGGAATTTTCCATTTACTATAATCAGATGGTGTTTGACTGTGGCTAAACGAAACTGCGGGTAATTGAAAGCAAAACCCTGGATAAGAGGGACTGCTGTTTTTCTTACTTGCTCATGGACTATGACTTTGTTTATCATCCTCTTGTCACTGGGATCCAGGCAGAAGGTGCAGCTTCTAAGGGAGGAACTACTTAGAGCAAGTAATACACTATACCAACTCTATTACCCTCCTTGCAATTGAAATAGGCTCAGAGCTGAGAGGAGGTAGGTGCTCAACTCCTTTCTACTAAAAATACCCATTGCCACTTCTACCAGCAGCACTCTTGTTAGCAGGATGGCTAGGTGGGTGGTGTTGGGTTTGGAACAAGCTGCCTTCTCATATGTTGCACCTGTAGTCGCCAAACTTATAGGCATCAACTCTCCTCTCTTCCCTTGGAGCTTATCCTGGGGTGCCAGAAAAGAGGGTCTCTCTGGGACACTCAGTGGCACATGTGCTTTGGTACCTGTTGTTGCCCTTAGAACTTTTCTTCCCGCTAGAGCTAGACCCTGGACATTGAGAAAGGAGGTCTATTATCATGTTTTAAATCCGGATAAGGTGTAATGCCATCCAACCTAAGGAATTTGTAGAGATGTATTGGGAAGGTGGGGGGAAGGGATAAAGGTGGGTAATTGGGGGAGGCTCTTAGGGGTAAATCTAATTTTCAGAATTTATATATATATTGTATTATCTCATTAGAAGCTTGTCTGATTGTTCAACAAATAAATTTCTGAATAGAATTTTAAAAAAAGAAAAAAAAAGAACTTTTCTTCCCATTCACAGTGTGATCTTCTCTCATTCTGGTAGGTACAATGTTGAGGTGGCACCCTGCATACTTAACAGCTAATGGTTGATGACCTCATTATGCCATGAGTTGTCCCAGCCTTTGGAGGTCACAAATTCTTCTTCACCTCCAAAAACCTCTTTAGCCTCTCAGTAGCCAGTTTAAAAATGCTATTAATCAATAACATTCAATTGGTGTTCTTGTTTTTATACATCTGTCTTCCTCCAAAGCACCACTGATTTAATGATTGGAGGATGATGTAACAAAGAATGATGTGGGGGGGGGATTTTCTTATTTTTTCAGAATTTTTATTTTGCCACCTCTGGATCAGACTTTACTGAAGTTTCAAAAATAGGAGAAGAGGGGCTGGAGTGGTGGCTCCGCAGTTACAGTGCTTGCCTGGCATGCGCAAGTTTCGAAGCCCAGCATAACACACACAACAAAGTGTATATGTTGGAGCAATGAAAAACTCTCTCTCTCTCTCTCTCTCTCTCTCTCTCTCATTGTCCCTCTCTCTCTTAAAAAGAAAAATTTTAGGAGAGAATTACTACAGAAACAAAAACTTACAACATATCCCTGGCCATCAACTTTCCCACCCCACTACCCCAGATTGGTCCCCACCTTGCAAAGTGAACCAAGCATTGACACATGTCATTATAAAATCAAATGCTATCCAGGATCCACAGAGATGACAATGTTTTCCCCCTTTGGGATCAAGTCTGACTTCCCCAATTTTTACCTCTCCGCCCCTTTTCAGGATGAACAATGGCGAATAACCATCAGCTTCTTTCAATGCAAACCTGACACTCCCCTGGCATTTGTTCCCTCCCATAGCTCTGACAATGCATTCACACCAATCTGACAGAGGGGCAGGTGTCAGGTTCTGGGTCAAGTCTTAAAAAGCAACGTGTAAGACATCAGCAGTCCAGTCTCCTTCGGCTGCACAAGGCTCAGGCTGGTTCCCTTTCAGGCTTTCTCCAACAGCATTTCAATTAACCTCAGGATCCAGTCTTACCTAAGGTCACTTATTGTTAATTTCTGTAAGTTTCATGGCCATCTCTAGGCCAAATCCAGCTCCTCTCTCTCCAATCATTTATCACCCTCCTCATCTGCTGCGCTTCCTTCTCACCTGAAAGTTCTCATCTTTTTCAAAATTACATTCTCGGTGTGTTGCTGCGTGAGTGATTTCAGTATAATGTGTGTGCTGACCTCGTAAGTACCTTAGTCCCATTAACCCTGCATGTCTACAAAGCCCATGGAACATTCTTTATAAAACCCTTGAAGAGAACATTTTCTTTTCTCTGTCCTAAAACAGTGCAACTAAGACATAATTAGTGAAAAATTAGCCAAGCAGGTGACCTCTGGGGCTGAACATAATTTTTATGTCCTCATGGGCTGCAAACAGCAATTGAATAAGAATGATACCAATTATCATTCTGGAGAGGCCCCAGTCTTAGGATGAGAAACCAGAAGATGACATCTGGTGCCCCATGTCTTTCTTCACCCCCTACCATGCTGACAATAGATGTGACTGCATCCAGCTCCTGCCCAAGGGTTCTATGAGGAATAACCAATCACCCTTGTAACAGGGTGACTGTCATTGGCATGTTCAGTGAAACAAGCCAACACCCCACTCCTACCAGTTTACCTTATTTTACACCCATTCTACAGAGTCACGTGGGCTTTTTGTTTTTAAGCATGAGAAAGATATAATTCATCTATAATTGTTTTCAGATTCATGCCAGAGTATTTTTATTCTACTCAAACAGCATCACTGTTGTATTGAAAATCCAAAGAAGGTTTTGGAAATAGACAGGAAAATAATAGGCAGTTATTGCTAGCCTGATTTATATCTTTTGAGAGTGACTTCTTTTTGGAACACGGACTGGGTTTGAAGGGACCTGCTTTGCTGGACTGTACAGAGAAAATGAATGTCAAGTGTGACAGCCAATCCCTGGGCCATTTCAGTTTTTAATATTCTACAAATGTATTCATTTCTCAAAACTCTATTCATAAAGCAGGTTTTGGAGTGCTGGTGTCCATGTAATTTTTATAGGCTGGTGGATACTTTTCAATTTAATAACATCTTCCATCTGAACTGGCTTTGGTAGTCTTTAGAGTGCTATCACTCAGCAGTATCTCATCTGTTATTTTAACATTCCTGTGAAGTAGGCAGAGGTGTTCTTCATACAGCTGAGGGACATGGAGCTCAACCACAGACAAATTCAAGTGTCTATGTAGCTGGTGAAGGGCCAGAGCCCCAACTAGAGCACAGTTCTTCAAGTGATAGTCTAATCACCTTGCTGTGCATCCCGGAAAACACTCTGGGTTTGTAGTCAGAAAGCATGTCTTTAAATTGAGATTGGCTACTATTACATTTGTGGTCACTTACTTTACCAGAAGTAAAGCTAAAGTGGAAACATGAATGTAAAGATGTCACATACTTGTGGTCTCTGGCTCTTCTGGTAAACCTAGATGGTCTGGTCACATTAAGGGTGTGAGAGGGGCTCCTTCCACTTGGGAGATGATTTCATGCAGTTCCACTGTGGAGTGGCAATCTTGCTCAGTACTTCTCAGTTGTGGAGGGGCAAAGGCTCAACGTCTGGAGGCACATTTTGTCGTCATGTTTTGAGAAGAGGTTTTGGCATTTACTGGGTAGAGGCCAGGGCTACTACTGAATGTTCCATACAACCCAGCACCACAATAATGAATCTTCCAGGCCCAAATGTCAGTAGTACCAAATTGGAATTTAACCACAGGTCCATCTATTCATCAAAGGACTGTGACGATCCAGAAGTACAGCCTGAAAAAATTAGATGGCAAGTATGCATTTTTCTGTAGCAAGAATCTACTAGGTTCTCATAAAGGTCTGTAGTTTCAAGCCTATGGTCCTGTTTTAGCCATATCTGAACACTCAGTAAGGCTTTTCCTTACCCAAAGTTGTACAATTTATTTTTTGATGGAGCAGAAATGATGTTTCAAGGTTGAAGTGACCTCAACTAAGTAATGAGCATGATGAAGAAAAATGGGCTCGAAGAATCAGAGAGTGGGAAATTAAGGCTCAGACTTGGTGGAATGTAGGTAGCTCTGGGAGAAAAATAAAATTATTTCAACTCTCAACTCCTATGCATTTTATAATGCATAGGTCAGAATAAGAATGGACTTTCATCCTCCAAAACTGTGATTGCAATAAACCTTTTTTCTTCATAAGTACCTGGCCTCAGTTATGACCTTATAATAACACAAAACAAACCAATACATCTGCTCACCAGGTGCAGGAAATAAACTATTTTAGGACATCAGCAGGCTGCTATAGAATGTATATCTTGTGTGTGCTTGACACTATTCTGAGATGTTTACTTATAGTGTCTCATTTGAGATGATGTTACTCCTACAGTGTAGTTGATTTACCCCAGATCCAAGACTGACTCAATCATTGAAGTTGGAAGCCCTACTGGAATCTAAACATCATATTCATGACTAGTAGGCAGATGTTGGTGTGTGAAAAATTCAATCCTGTGTGACAACAATGATTTATATGCAAACATTTGAATGATGACTATCTATGCCAATGTGAAGAAGCTGTGAACCCTGTTCTCAAGAAACTGTCCCTGTGCCCCTAACATACCTAAGATCTTTTTGAAATGGCTAAGGTTCATGTTCTCTGTGACAACCAAACAATTTCATCTTGATTGGAGTATAAAGTGTTTCTTTGTTCCTGTGCCCTATAAATTTTATTTCATGGGATCTTGAATCAACCATAGCCCATTTCTAGCTTAACTTTCTAAATTAGCCTCCTAGATATTTGGCAGTTAGAGGAAAAAGATAGAAGAAAATAGTTCAGGCCAACTTTCAGGCAGAATACTTTATTTTAATGGCCATGGACTGTAAATTGCAATACATTTTTCTTCTGTAATCTCTATGCATTGAACATGTCCAAAATATAAATAGATATTGCTGGTGTTATTGCCCAGTTCATATGGTTTCCAGTGGTGCATGAATTCTATGGGTGATAACAGTCTGTTCCTGTCTGTCTGTATCTGAACATTACTCAAAAAAGTCCTCTAGGTAGATTATAATCCTTGCCTTCAATGTTCTTCTGGATTATTTTGCTCCAAGTCCAAGCCTCATTTTCAGCACATAAATGAAGTTTACTGCAAATGAGATAGTTATAAAACCTTAGAAAAGACAATTTTACCATGAAGGTAATCCTTTAAAAAAATAAAAAAAAGTTAACCAAACGCTCATATAGAAAATGGATAAAGGAGAGAGGCAGTAATGGGTTATAGGGTTTATTACCTGGGGTTTACGTGGTCCAATCCCATCAAAGCTGAAACTAATCACATTGTTTTATGGTCACTCTGCTGCCCATATGGTCTCAGACCAGCTCCTAATTCAAGTGTCCATTGCTACAAAAGCTATAGTCAGCCATCATTGGCTCAGGAGGGAGCAGTCATAGGAGCTGAGCCGTTGTCCTTTCTCAGAGTGAGTACTTCAGGGTCTGGTTTGGCTCATTAGTTGTAGCAAAGTATTGCCTGTAAACGACGGGGCCCCAGCCACATAGTCTGCTCATGAGCACAAACTGAAGAAATTCATTTCTCAAGGGAGTTCAATACAGCATCTATCTTTAAAGTCAAACTCCTTCAAAGACACTGAAAGCAAAGCAGCACATCCCGTCAGTGCACCTCGGTAATCCAGGTGAAAGTAAGGGCTCCCCACAGGATGAGAAATATGGCCAAATCGTGAAGCCTGCTCCTACTTGGGGCTTAGAGGCTCACTTCTGCAGACTGGGCTACTCCAAACTGGCTGGCAGGCTCAGTCACAGGCAGCTAGCAGGAACAGACGGAAAAGAGCTGTGAGTCTTAACAGTAATATTTTCAGAGTGTCAGAACATTACAGTAAATATTCTAGAGGCAGGGAAATCAGTGGGGAATCAGTCTGGCTGTGAACTATTTGGAACAGAATAAGATTGGCTGTGTTTTAGTGTGCAAGAGGTGTAAAGTGTTGACTCTCTAGGATAATGAGAGTCGGCGCACATCTGATGCAGAATCCAGGTGACCGTCATTTCACCTCTGGGTGTGTGACCCAGGGCAAATCATTTAACCTATACAGGATTTGTAAAATTTGAGGTGCTGAGATTTATTTTATGCGAGGAATATAGTCTGTGAGAGTGCTTGAGACAAACAAATATTTATTGAGTGATAACTATGGGCCAGGTGCTGTTCTTGGCACTAAGGATTCAGCAATGGACCAGAGACTAAAATCACACACAACACTCACACATCAAACAAACTCACAAGGTTCACCATTTGGGGTTCACAGTTTAAAGCACATACTCAGTGAATGTGAGCAATTATTATTTGCACTATGAAAAATCAGATTGATTTTGTTTATCATGAATAGAGCAGGCATTCTGGGAAGCCTAAATCCTCTTTTCCCAAGCACATTGCTCAGAGAATGTGACCACCATGGGAGAATTCTCCTGATCTTCTGATGAATCCTTTCTTTTCTTCCTTGACATTTTTAATGTTTCTTAAAATATGGCATCACTAGTGGCTGAGGAACTGTAGAACTAAGTGGATCAGTCACAGTGGGCAGAGGTTGTGCCTGGAATCTAACAGCCCACGAGGGCTCTCACAGAGACTCTTCTCAGTACAGCAGTCATCTTTGTGGAAGACAAATAGCCAGAGCCCACAAGGGCAATTAACCCTGATCTTATAGCCATGCCAGGTACAAGTTTTTGGTTTCAGCGTGACATTTGAGCCCATCTGTCTTGTAGCTACCATCCCTCTTGACCTTTAGTGTGACTTTGTCCCTGCTTAGTGTTTGGAAGCCATGAATAAAGCCGTTGTTGGTGCTTGGGCTTGGCTGACCCTGGCAGGCCCCAGCTGACGCTGGCTCATCCGGGGCATCTGTCTCCAACAAATCACAGAGGTAGGAGATCTTAGTTAGGGGACCTGACACCTGACATAGTGTCCTCCCTTCTCCCACCGATAATGGGCCAACCAATGTGGCCAACCTCTCTTCCATGTGCTGCTGCTAATCTCTTTCACATTTGAGACTGCATGCACAGTTATGCTAATTAGAAGAGGCTTATAAGCAGAGGATTTGAATGAAATTAAATTGAACTAAAATGACAAAGCGAATGAAAAGACAAGAAAAGAATGTAATTAGAAATGTGGAATAACAGCCCTGCCTACCTCCAGGGAATCAAATGTTAAAAAAAAAAATTGTGTATCATTAAAATGTTTTTGTTTGACAGAGACTTAAGGGCCAAATGTTTTCTCTCATATGTGGAAGTTAGAGTAAAACCTAAGATTGGATGAAAGTTAGATAAGTTTGATTAATAAATCCACCAAAGTTAAAATTTCACATAAGCTGGCGGAACCATTAATATGAAAGTGGGGAGAGAAGACAGGGAGGGAGGGAGGGAGGGAAAAGGGAGTTAACAATATGGCTGGGTACATTCGACTCCCATGAGAAGCTAAACTATACTTAGGCAGGCATATAAACTCAGAAATTTCAATAATTAATATACATGTATATGCTCATTTCTATCTGTAGTGGGGGTATTACAGAGGAGACATGAGATTAGGGAATGGATGAATAGGGAAGATCCTGGACTAGGATTGGTCTTAACTAACTTTGTCATATCTATGTATGCATGAATATGTAAAAATGATTCCCTCCAATATGTAAGACTATGCTAAACCAATAAAAAATAATAATAAACTGGAAGAAAGATTTAAAGCTCCCTGCATGGTATAGCAACATGGCATAATTATAAAATATACCTAATCCATATATATCATATCTTTAAAATCTAACATACCTATACATACTTGTGTGAATTACTGAAATTATATTCATCTTTGTTGAATGAGCATGCTGTATTCTAACGTGGACCTTTAAAAATAAATATGTGCATTTACCTTCTAAGGATGGTATATCCATGATAACTTTTATTTTTTTATTTTTTGATTTCACTTTTTTTTTGAGCAACCTTACAAGATTTTAACAAAACAATATAAAATGTGTATAAGATGTGTATATATTCTGGACATTGCAATTATCCCCAGGAGTGCC
Organism: Aplodontia rufa; assembly: GCA_004027875.1. NCBI lineage: Eukaryota > Metazoa > Chordata > Mammalia > Rodentia > Aplodontiidae > Aplodontia > Aplodontia rufa. The sequence continues at coordinate 7,192 of PVKS010002854.1, read as the reverse complement.
CCCCCCCAATTACCCTCCCTTATCCCTCCCTTCCCCTTCCCATTATAACTCTAAAAATAGTATTAGATTGTAAAGCATTACATCTTATCTGAATTTAACT